>LBNU01034965.1:12205-27145 GCA_014162995.1 Artemisia annua
CGTAAGTCACAGGTTATTGAATATTCGAAACGAAATTACTTAAGTTTTATCAACTCTACTTGAGTTGAGAATGGATATTCCTGAAGGATAGGCAAAGCTGCGATCTAATACCATCGTAATAACTTAAGGGAGGTAATTATGATTTGATGTACATCCCTTATCGTCTTGAAGGATGATTAAAGGATGAAAGAGATGGTTAGGTTATCCGTAGGCGGTAATTATCACAAGGAACATTTGTGTTTCAAGGAGACTACGGATGTCAAGGAACCAAATAAAGGATTCCTTCCTTTTGTAGAAAGGTTCATTGGGTTGTTTTTGAATTTGAATTTTGGCGGGAATTGATTTTCGACTTATTGAGGTGAAAAGAATGATTCTTTTGTGGTTATTGGAAGTTCGGAAGGATGTTTCTCACTAAACAAGTTGATTTGGTGTTTTATGAATTGGGAAATTATGAAAAACAAAAATAACTTTTGCAGATTGACTGGCGGAACCCTCATGTTACACGGACGGACCCCAAGTGAGGGTTCCGCCGGGTTCGTGGGGTCAAAATCTGGAATTTCAGAATTTTACACTGGCGGAACCCATTTGAGGGATCCGCCAGTTCCGCCATGCCTGAAAAATGAGGCAGTCCCGCATTTTGACCATCGAGATGATTTTCAAATTTTTCGAAAATTCCTAAAATCAAAACTTAAATATAGAACTGATTAGGAAATGTAAAAGTTGGATATAGAAAGATTCTAACCGTTAGACTTTGGCCGGGGTCTAGCGAATTTCACTATACTTAGTGAAATATCCATAAACTTGAAAATTTGACAACATCCCAAATGTTGTCTACCTGCATATCCGTTAGTGCAAGACAATGTCCAAAGATAACAAAAGATCCTAGAAGAACATATATCCATGAAACACATTGTTTAGCTACCAAATTGTTCAAATTTCAAGTAGTGCCAAACACTCCTAAACAATGGACATTTATTGACTCCCGAAACCTATTCAAGTATCCTAATAATACTTGGAACATATCCACCTAATTAGATATGATAGATTAAAACCAAAAACACATATTCTAACACATGTTAGCATATAGATCAAGCCGAGGATTATGAGCTTACCATAAATGGAAATTACGCTAAGCATTGAAAATTGATAACAACAAGGTGTTATCGTCCAAACATGATATGGTTAGTTTGCATGATCAATCAAAGATGAGTTTCTATTGTATAGTACGACATATTCATTAAACATCATTGTAGAAGCATGTGTACCAAACACCGTTTTTCACGAATACTACATGTTTGAAGATGTAGTGACACATTTAGACGTGTGACCATATCCCAAGATGTTTAATTAGTATTACTAAATTCTCATTCCTAAGTGAATTATGCACAACAATCACATAACACATGAAAGGAAGAATATCTAAATCAATAAGCAATACAAACACAAATTTTCAACTTAGTACACACGATCTAGCAAACATCCTATTGTGTACAAACATGAATTCGACAAACAAGAAAATGAATATGGTGACACAATAGACACTCATGAATCACAAATAAACATATGCAATCACAACATTCAATAAGCAAATACCATATATGCATACAACTAAAACAAGTAGTCATTTAGCATACCATAAAGAGAAATATATACTTTTCGTCACTTTGCGTTAAAATATGACGATGTATGCCAAGCTTGATTAGTTTCCTTTGTATATATGAATATCACAAAATTCTTTAGTTTCAAAGAAAATAATATCAATGTTCAAAGGATACTAACTTACATTGCCTAACTCAAAAGTTTTAGTTTATACGTCAAAACGATACTTGAGATTTTGAACACATTTAAGTATTTGGTTTCATCTTTTGACTTCAGATTTGATTCAGGCCATAACATCATTTTTAAAAGAAAGTAGACACAATTCCCTTCAAATTGATAGGTGGCACGACTCCTACGGACTTACGGTTAATTAGTTATGAATTTTTGATGTTTACAAACAATTTTGACTGTGCAGCCAAGGAACCTTTGTCCAAAGGGCAAGGAACCCTTCTGAGGGTTCCGCGGGTTCCGCTGGGTCTGCTGTAACAAAATTTCACAAATGCTAAAAACATGTATTTCGCATAGCGAAAATGTGTAGGACTTACTAGATTTGTTAGTAAACATTTAATACACAATTTTAACATCATTTCTTCTTATGTGACTCATCTAATCATCTATGAATGTGATTATTCGACTAAATTTTTAGTTAAGTCAAACACTTCCTTTTAAAACCGTATTTTACGTTCGTTAGCTCTAATCACATAATTTGACACTTGCAAATTTTAAGAAATGTTTTCTTTTATTTTTCAAGAACACCTTCAAGCTTGTATACAAAGTAACATTTAACAACAAAGTTTCTAAATATACTTTAGCGAAACATTTTTCATATTATATTCCGCTTGAATGGAAATTTGATACATGGATCGTACTCTATTTTAAAAACCATTTGTTTTGAAAATAAGAGCTACGAGGCTCTGATACCAATTGTGAAAACGTAGGGGGGGGGGGGGGTTGAATACGTTTCCGTTTAAAAAACTTTACTACTTGTTGTATCAAATGTCCATTTTAGCTTGTTGTAATATGAAAGACGTTTCTTGTTGTTTATGACCAACATAACTTAAGACATGTTATCACACAAGTACAATCAACAAGTCACAACACACACAATCACATAATGCAAACATCGAAGCAAAGCAATAAGTAAAAGGAAAGTGCAAACCATTCACGACACGAGTATTTATCGTGGTTCGGCTACAAGGACCTCTTTTGTCCTTGCCCTACGTCCACGCCCCGAGTACCCAACTCGAGAGTTACTTCACTAGATCAACAACCTCCCTTCTCGGCGGAGAAAACCTTACAATCGTCGCTTACACTTTTACCGACACTAAGCTAGATGTCGAGTTCTTTTACAAGGGTACAACCACTCCCATCGTCGCTTACAATTTTACCGACACAAAGCTAGATGTCGAGTTCTTTACCAAGGGTACAACCACTCCCGATATGTTTTGTGGCCCAACATAAAAACCTTGTGTTTTATGGCACAAACACATAAACCATCTAATCTATCTTGAGATGACACAATGATGATCCATGACATAAAAGTCTAATGGATGTAAAATGACTAATCTACATGAACTTCTTGAATAAGAAGTCTTCAATCATAGAGGATGCCAAGTGCCCTTGAATCTTCATATGTTGGAATGCTTTCATGAATGATTACTTCAAGATCTTTTAACCTTCTTGGTGGATCATGAAGTATGATATGCTTACAACAAAGATGAATGTTAGAAGCATTATGATCATTATAGAAAGGGTGACTAATGGGTGTTTTTACATGGTTTTCTACTACACTATGTGTGTGTGGATTTTCATCAAGTTTTCAAGTGAAAACAACTTGCTCTATTTATAGGCAAAACAAGTAAAGAAAACCATGTTCTTAAAACTAGCAAAGGTAAAAACCATGTTCTTAAACCACTACTATTTTAGTCAACATTGACAAGACTTTTAACTTAATGTTGACAAGACAAGACACATTTAAAAGGATACTTCCAAAGTGTGTAAGAACTTCATGGCAAGTCAAACACACAACATATTCATGAATGCATGATGTGACAAGACACATTTAAAAGAATACTTCCCTATTCATGAATGCATGATGTGACAAGACACATTTAAAAGAATACTTCCAAAATGTGTAAGAACTTCTTGGCAAGTCAAACACACAAATGTCACATCTAGTAAATGATATTTGACCAAGGTAATTTTCAAATATAATTTTTCATTTTATGAAAAATACATTTAGACAAATGTATATACTAACTTAAAAAGATAAGTTACTTGTATATGAAAAATATATTAGCTAGCTATATAATATTTAGTAAGTTACTAAAAATGTTTTATGTACTTATGTTGTTATAAGACACATTTTTATATATTGTAAACTTACTAATATTATCTAGACACCTAATGTGACACTTATTCTATTTGACCCCTAAAGTGCACTTTGACACTTAAAACACTTAAAGACCCTAAAAGTATTTTAGTCATTCTTAATGGTTAGTCAAGGGGTTTGATCATAATGCTACATAACAAACATGTACGAACCTGTGTTGTAGCATACGATGACTCGAGACGTTGAGAGGTGTTGAATGTTTGTTGAGACAAAATATGATTACAAGTAACTTGTACATTTTACGTTATGTATCAAGTTATACGTTTGTCATCAATCAAAACAAACGAGACCGTATAGATTAAATATCGTAATATTTGCACTAACAAACTCCCCCTTTTTGATGATGACAAAATATGTAAACGTGATAGAACGTGAAATGTAAAAAGTTACTTGTGTCCGTATTACTTACTTGTATCCGCAACACACCTTCTACATTTCCTTCTCCGTTTACACTCTTCTCCCCTTTTGTCGAAACAAAAAGGGGTGTGTCCTTGGAGTTAACTTAACTTCTCCCCGAAATGGCGAGCTTGCATCATCCCTAGTGAAGTTAATCCTTCAACTCCAATTTCCTAAGGTTGTTAGCGGATCCATGGATCAAATTAAGTTGCTTGACCTACAACAAGGTTAGTGTTGTGCAACATAAAAATTATATAAAAAATGCATTATGAATGAAATGCATGCTGGACTAAGTTGACTTATCTCTTTCTTTTTGTCGCACAAAAGTGTGTCGAAGAATGAGAGTGAAAATGAATGCGTTCATGCTTCCCCTAGATTGTAGCTCCCCCTTGATCAATACTCCCCGTTGCTAGGGTCCCAACGTATATAACAATCAAGAAAGCTACAAAAACAAAGGTTAGCGCATGATTGTAACTCCCCCTTGATCAATACTCCCCGTTGTTAGGGTCCCGACGTATATGATGGAAGGATAAGAAAGCTACAAAAGAAAAGGTTAGTGTATGATTGACTCTCCTTGATCAATACTCCCCATTGCTAGGGTACCAACGTATATGATGCAAGGGTGAAGTATCCTACAACATAAAGGTTAGTGTAAGACAAAAATTTCCTATGCTTGACGGAAGATCCCCCTTGTTTTGGGGTGTAAATAGGAACCTACAAAACAAAAGTTAGTATAGTAGAAATTTTGTCGTTTAGACAAGCATGTTCTCTACAACAACGTGTGTAGACGATGCAATATGAGTTCTTGATGGATATTCCTCCTTGTTCGAGGGTCTCAAGAAGCACCTAAAATGAAAGAAAAACTAATCGATGCAAGACTTCATCCTTAGATGAGTATGCTATATACGATTGATCGTATATAATGGTGAACCTACAATCAAAGAGTTAATGCAATATATTTCATCTCAAAGAAAAATAAGATGTATATATATACAAATGATATAGGCGACTCAAGGTAGAGACTCATGATATCAAAGATCGCATGAGATGCTTCTAATGATGTTATAAACTAACAACGAATGAGTTTCTCACCTAAAAGATTGTTTTGAAGAAGTGTGGATGTTCAAAGTTTAAAAAATGTTTGAAAATTTCCTGGACATCTGGCGGAACCCTCAGGGATAACGGGCGGAACCCTCACTAGGGTTCCGCCGGTTCCGCCAGATCTGAAAAACAAGGCAGTCCTGTATTTTAACCCGCAAGACGTTTTCCAAATTTTTCGAAAACTCTTAAAAACAAAAATATAACCTAAGGCGGGTTAGGAAATGCAAAAAAAAGACATGGAAACACTCATACCCTATGACTTAGACCGGGGGCTAATGATTTTCACTATACTTAGTGAAATTTCCATAGGCATGAAAATTTGACAACATGCTAAATGTTGTCATCCTACAAAGTTGTTAATACAAACATGTCCCAAATTGTATCAAACATTCAATCAACACGTAATTTCACAAACATATTGTCTAAACCACCAAGTTGCTCAAATAGCACCTATGAACAAGAGTTCTCATGAGAAGAGTACTAAAAATACTAAAAACCTATATGAGGACGAAAGTGACATCATAAGATGCGAGAGTGTTGATTAGAACAACGTGTTGAGAATGAGAGTTGGATTATAATATCGTTTGCACTTACAATGACGTGCATGATATGTGCCTAGGAAGACAAAGGATGAGAGTTGGATCAAGTGGTTAACACCCTTGCCTCTGGAGACAGAGGTCAAAGGTTCGATCCTCACCCCTTTCAAGGCCGGAGGTCCTTTTCTACCTTTGGTAGAACCGGAAGCAGCCTCTCTACTTAGTTAGGGGTAAGACTGTCTACGTCTCAACCTCCCCTATACACCGTGGAAGACGGTATTGGGACCCATAACTCGTGGAAGACGGTATTGGGAGTTACTTTACTTTACTTTACTTTTAGCATATTATAGGGGGATTGGGACCTTACAATGATAAAATTGAGGATCTCTGTCCTTGCAAATCTCCCTTCTCCCAGTGTCACTTCTAGAGGTATTTCTCCTAGAGGCCATAAACGCTCACCTGAGAATCCTACCAAAGGGAACTTTGGCTTCACTTGTTTGGCTCTAATCGAAGGCTTGAGCTTCATAAGGCAATGTTCGTAGATTATTTCACAAGAACTTCCACAGTCCATATAGACTTTATCAATCTCTAGGTTTGAGACTACAACTTTAATGACTACCGGATCTTTAGATGGAGGCCTTAGCGCTTTGGAAGGGAACGTTATCTTTTCTACTCTGGGCATCTCTCTTTCGGAGGCCCTCCTTTTAAAGTTGGAGGAGTCTTATTGAACCATTAGAATGGGAGCCTGTTGCGGAGTGGAATCTTTTCCTAACTGTGTGGGTAACCTTCTCTTTGACCTTCCTTATTCCCTTAACCAGATGTGTCAACTGCCCAGACCTTACTGCCTCTTCTATTTGTTTCTTCAATTCCCGGCAACTGTTTGTTTCATGGCCAAAGTCTTCGTGGAAGTAGCAATACTTAGTGGTATCCCTGTTCTTGCCCTTTCCCGTCATACGAGGGGGTGCCATAAAAGCTTTTGCAGCCTTTTCTGTGGCTAGGATTTCCCTTGGGGATTTCGTCAGGCTTCCCAGCAAACCATGATTCGGGCCTTTGCTATAAGGGGTAAATTTGCTATGGTTCTTGTTTTTGTTTTTCGACCCTTCCCATGAAGAGTGATTTGCGACCTTGTTATTCCACCGGAGCCCCATTGGTAGATACCTCCTTTGCCTCTATCCAGGTGTACGTTCTTTCCATCAATCCCTTGTAAGTTACCGGAAGGTCCGTGGATAGGAACTCCACCAAGTGGCGGTTTCGTAGGCCATGCACAAAACCGGAGATACGCTGCTCTTCGTGTAAGCCCAGGATTTGCAGGGTCTCGTCGGTATACCTTGTAACGAAGCTTCTCGTGCTCTCGTTTTCCTTCTGTTTGATGTTGTGCACTGTGAGATGGGTCCTTGTGAACTTCTTTTGTTGGCTAAAGTGCGAACGGAACTTAGCCTTCAAATCGTCAAAGTTAACAATGCTGCCTGGTTTCTGTCCATTCCACCAGATACGAGCGGAATCTCGAAGGGTGTATGTAAACATGTGACAGGCTACGGGCATGGCCCACTTTTGCATTCTGATGGCTCATTCGAATAAATGTATGAAGTTATCCGGATATCCTTTTCCATCAAAGGTGCCTATGTGCGAAGGCATCTTTAAACTGTCAGGAAATGGATAGTCCTCAATCCACCTTACAAAAGGTGTCGCAGGACCCGTAGGCTCTGGGTATAGACAATTGTAAGGTGGCATGTTCGTGGGGACGGCATTGTATGGATTATGAGGAGGAGGCATCCCCGAAGGGGTCTGGTTAGGATAAGGTGGGTAAGGTGTCCCCATATTGGCAGGGTAGCCGTTGTACAAAGTGTATGAGGGGTACACCATTGGCTGCTCGTAGGACATAGTAGTTTGTGGGAACTGGTGGTTGCTAGGCTGTACATTTGTGGGAGGATAAGGGTTTTGAGGATAATTCGGAGTTTGAAACGGGGGATACATACCATTGGGAGGAAGGCTTCCTCCCATGTTGAATGAAGACGGATGGCCTCCTACACCGGATGCGTAACAAGGCTGTAGTGGAACCTCTGCTTCGGTTCTCCCCAGGTGTGCGGCTAGCAATGGAGGTAGGTTTACCTCCGGGGCTTCCCTTCGTTGGCTCCTCCCATTACAGCCTTCAGTCATAGTTCCCTCTCTCCTCGTGGGGGGTCTTTCAAGAACCCCCTCAAAGCCAATAGACCTTCCTCCTGTCCTTCTACCAGCTGGGGACCCAATGCGTAAGATAGGGTGAGTAACCCCGGGAGCCGAAGGCCTCGGCTCCATTTCCATCTCCTCATCATACTCATCACTGGAGTATTCTAACTCCCTCCTCATCTCTATGTTCTGAACCTGTCTTCTTCGGGCCCTTAGCAAAGATTCTAACTTTTCGTAGTTAGCCTCAACAAATGCAGGGCTAATGACAGGTTCTGGGTTGGCTGATGTTGATGCATGGTGATGGGGTGTTGTTTCAGGGTGAGATCGTGTGGTAAAGGTGGACGCCGTAATTGGCGGGAGGGGTGAACTTCTTATGATGAGAAAATGTGTTCACTTAGATTTCACTACTCCCTAGCTATCTCTTATTGATTAATTGGTTTGTTATAATTGTTTGGATGAAGGGTTGTTTTCCTTAATACCAGTCGTGGGGCGTGTACGTCCTTGCCCAACTTTATAAGCTTCTATCCCTTCCTATGACGACACGTTTAGTATCCTATCATGGCCTCCTTAATAGTCACTTATGCATTAAAAACAACCAATTACATCAGTGAACACAGCCGAATACGTTTCCCAAGACGTTCAAGCCAGTTACCATATTGGAGGTCGACCAGTTTTCTTGAGCCTAACGCGAAATCAATCACCCAATACAATCAAACAAACCAACAACCAATAATTAATAGCTAGGTTTCATTAGATCTAAGCAAACACTAAATAACCTAAGCTAGCATGTTAAAAGAAAGACAAACATAAAAGATAATCAAACAACACATAAACATATTGAATAATTAAAAGATTAACTTATCTTTAATTGAACATGGATGTAAGAAGGGTATGAAACCCATAAATAGCTGTAAAATTCGGCTAGGGTTTGTTACACAAAAGTTCCACCCTTTTGAATGAAAAATCCAAAACTATATATAGAGAGTACAAGCTGAGGGCGTCAGGTTATAAATCCTGACGTCGTCAGACCACCGTGATTAGGGTTCTCGGATCACCTAGATCCACTTCTGACGCCGTAGCTCTTTGGTTCGCAAGCTACAAAAGAGCAAGGTTCGCAAGCAATTTAAGCTTAGCTTTCACAACAAAAGCC
This sequence comes from Artemisia annua, assembly GCA_014162995.1. Classification (NCBI taxonomy): domain Eukaryota; kingdom Viridiplantae; phylum Streptophyta; class Magnoliopsida; order Asterales; family Asteraceae; genus Artemisia; species Artemisia annua. The sequence goes on from LBNU01034965.1 coordinate 21,546, forward strand.
TAATCTTGCGAACAAATAAAACCCTAAATTTGCGAACAAAAAGTAAACTTTTTGAAAACTTTCTGAACACGTTCTTATCTACGAATCTTCATCTGATTCATAAAGTAATTGTATAGATTAATAAAGAAAATATTTCTTTAACCTCTGTTAGGTCACCATATTAGTAAACACAAGTATTCAAATGAAAGAAATGAGATGAGAAATAGACTTGGTTGATTAAGATCAATATGAAATATGAAAGAACAATAGTTTGCTTAAGATATGAAATTAACCAACAAAATGAAAGAGATACATAGGGTCCTATTTATAGGAGGAGGATAGGGCAACACTCCCTTCCTTCCCTATGTACTATGTCGTGGGCTTTCAAGGCCCATTGGACACTTATTGGACTCGTCTTATAACCGAACGAGTATTAGTCTAAAACGTAACATAAAGTGATAAAACTAGCAACCTATTACATTTATTGAAATGACCGAGACTTGACTGAATAGTTGAAAACTATGATCCTAACAATCTCCCCCTAAGGATCGGTCATGAAGATTTGTTAATGGATAGAAATTTGTCACGGTCATCGAGGTTGCTTTGAGACGTCTTTTGTTCTTCAAACTGTGAATATTAACTTTGATAGCTTTAGACGTCTTCCAAAATGATAGTTGTAGAAATATATATCATCGTTCTTTGATCTTTGTCTTTGTTGATGTGAAAACGATAGATGAAGTAGTAATCCGCCATTCGTCACTTTTCGTCTTTCCAAGGGATTCGCTCCGTTCCAACATGCTCATACATCTTTAACGGTGTTGTTGTTATGCATTCTTAGCTCTTATGTCTTTAGTGTTGAAGATTCATGATTTTGAGGTAGAATCTTTCTTGTTGAAATGTGATAAGGCTTTGAGCTTTCATCGGCATTCTGATGTATGTATGAGCACGTGGAAGTTGGTGTTCAAGACAGCATTTGTACCTGAAATAAGACAGTTAGCAATAAAACAACCGGTACTTACAGGTTTGAACTAGAATTCGTCAACAGCATATTGTGAAGACTCCTTCTAATTCGCGCCAAGGCCGTTCCTAATCGGATACCCCGTAAGGAGCTTACACGGGCACAACTAAGTACACCCACGATTAGGTGAGTCGCTGGAGATCACCCCACGACTGTAGACCGTTTGATGCCATCGTAAACACTAAGCGTAACCCACAAGGAATTACCGAAGTGACCTGCTGTCAGGGCTGTTTGATGTTGACCCTGGCAGGATTTCCGTTCAATCATTTGAGAAATACCTAAGTAAATCCCTCATGAACGTTCTAGGCAGATTGCTAAGATCTGCGAAGGACTCGATAATTTACAGTTGGTGTCCATTGATGTAAGACAACCAATGTAAGATTACTAAGTGTTCCTAAGAGATCTTTGATGTGTCTCGTGGCTCTAGACTCAATTAGTGCAACTTATGGTTTCCTATGCGGAGATTGGGGCAGGGTCTCCTGTTTCAATATCAACCAACTCTAAATAGAAGGTCGATAGATTACAACGGTTCCCCGTGAGAATGAAACAAGCATCTTTTGAGAGATACTCGAGTGGCTAGAAGGTTAAAGTGCATGCGTCACTGGGTCCATGACGTCTTTTATCTTCAATACCGGTGTCGCCTTAGCAACAACCAGTAGCATATGAATTGAACCCGGTGTCTGCCCTAAGGTTGAATAATTCGGAGGGCTCATTTCTTTTCACCCTTTTCACAATGTTTCTTTTTAATTCTTCAACCCCTTCTTTCTCCGTTTCATTCACTTCTCCTTTTTCGAATCATACCTAAGGACTTCTAAATACTAACTATTGGTGATGTCCTTGGGTAGATCCCTCCGGCTTAGGCGGATCATAGGACGGTTATTCCTAACCTTAGTCACCTTATAACACCATGACTATCCTAGTGATGCCTTTCGAAACCATTCATTTGAAAATCTCTCAAAGTGTTTGTGAATAAAAGACATTTTATAACACTTTGAGAGTTTTATTTTCTTATGAAATACTCCCCCTCCACATGTGCTTATGAATATTTTGCGGAAAAATAACACATGCGGGAGAAGTTTGCACTTTAGAATTGATCCGCTCTTAATAGACATGTACCCGAGGGACACGGTTACGTTGCTTAGTTAAAGGGATGCATTGTCAGTTTTTAGGTGACAACTAGCCCTAATAACTACCTTGAAGTTGTAAACATTCCATAAAGGAAGTTAGACCCGTCAAAGTAACGTCTAGAAAGAGTTTCTCGAAACGGTACAATCTACTCGGATAAATCCTTTCGAATACTAACGGTTTTTGTTTCGTCAATTCTTGGGTCAATTCTGAGTCGAGCTCGAGTGAGATACAACTTTGCCACATCATATTTTGATCATTTTCTTCTTCTCCCCCTCAAAAATAGCATATCAAATGTTGTTTTTGCAAACGATTTTGATTAAAATATGCTTTTTGAGTCTTATGGGGAGTTATCATCAAAGATTTGAGATTTTAAGAACGATGTTTTGGTACAAGTACTCCCCCTCAACTTGTGGATACTCATTGAGGTGAAATACTTGTCTTTTGAGTAGAATTGTGAAAATCTGAAAAGTTTGATAAATTCTACTCAAAAGTAAGAAGCCTTCGCTCCTTATCTTAGGATTGTAGCACTGAAGCGTACCACAGGGTCCTTTCTTTACAAGGTATGGGTTGTGCACTGTTATGTGTACACAAGCCTTAATAATTCACAATAATCAAGAATGAATTGGAAATAATGAAAGTTTATACCAAAAGCTATGTCTGAGATGGAGCCAAGGCATTGAAGTCGGTGAACTTTGCATTGGGCCTTTGGAATGTCAGGATCGGAAATGATGGACGAACTCCGATGTAGCTTTCCAATCTCCTGATCTGCTCCCTCCGGTTAAGCCTTTCTTCAATGGCATGTATGAAGTTCTTTACCATCCTTCTTGTGCTAGAATTCCACCGAGTACTCTTTCCTTCCTTTATCTTTAGCAGATCATCCGCCAATCTTTCAACTAGACCATCACGAACCCGTTGTAGTGTAACATCACAGAACTTGTGAATCTCGTCGAACCACATAAACTGTAGTTGATGCTTTGAGTTCAGGTAAGTGACCCCGAACTTTGGTTTGAGGAGAACCATTAGTTGGGATGCTTCATGCAGTTCTTCGACCATAAGTTGTGGTTTGGTCAAATTGAGTACGTCCTGGTAACTTTCAACACCTAATTGTAGATCTTCTACGCGTTCACGGATGATTAGTCTTCTAATACACATGAGTAAGGAAGAGATGAAGTTGTATTGAGTTGACTTTGGAAGACCCCTCATCCTTCCTTGAACTTTTTCTAGATACATATCTTCTATGTCATCTAGATAAAGATGTGGAAAATCAGCTTCACAAAACTTGTAGAGCTTTTCATCTTGTCTCTTGACCACAATCTCCTTCATGTAGACATAATCATGCCGTCTGTCTTCCAGAACTTCCTTGATAGCAACGATTCGGCTTTTGTTCTTCACATCACCAGAAGTTCGTTCATATCTGTGAGTGTACCCTAGCTTACGTCTCTGTTGTAGTTCACAACTGAGTTTCTGAATATTGGAGCTGATTCTTCAATGTCTGGAATTTCATAACGGGCAGCCGGTACAGAAATTCTTAAGGAAGACTTGTAGCGATCTTTTGAAGTTGTGATGTCGTGTGTTAGGTAGCGGAGATCATTATTGAAGAAGAAACGGTACGGGATTCTAGGCTTGTCAGCGAAGCCTTGAACTGGTAATGGTTTTGTCCAATCTGTGAAGTATGGTTCATTATGCTTGCCATGTAAGTCGATGTTGCTTTCCGGGTTGAGCCAATCAAAGGAGTCAGATAGAGCTGCTGCGATGTTTTGTAAGTGGTAGTCCAGCTCGATTTTGTTTCCTGATCGTGCCTTTAGAAAGTCACTAGCATCCTTGTTTATTCGCCTAAGTTCAGCTTTGGTCACTTTTTCCAACTGAAGACCCGTAAGAATACTCTGAGCATATTGCAAAGTGTTGCCTGGGAGTGGTTCTTCGGTTTCAAGCGGTGGATGAGCTTTGATCATTGTAGTGACCCAATCCGAATCAGGAGCCTCAGGTGCATTCAACCATGAGAAGCGTGTTGAGGGTTGCTTCTTCTTCTTCTTCGTAGATGGTTCAGGAGATTCAATTTGAGTTGATTCGGTTTGAGGTTCGTCCTGTGGTTCGTCAGTTTGAAGTATGAATGGTTCCTCAGCAGCTGAAGGTCCAAATTTGGAAGCTGAGCCTTTTGGTTTGCGGGTGGAAGGCTTAGGTGCTGGTGGAGGTCGTTTGGAAGATGAGGGTTCATGACTAGATTTGGACTTCTTACGATGAGAGTCTGAGTCTGGATCTTCATCTTTCCTGTGACGTTTATGTGTCCCAGCAGCTTCCTTGCATGATGCCATTGGTATTAAGAATTCTAGCAGAGCAGCTTCTTCATCAGTCTTATCTGCCTTGTATGTGAGTTACACAGCTAAAAGAGCTTCAAAATTTTCTACTGTTAAGTCCTCAGGCGCAGTAGTAGGCCTGGTTGTCTGAAGGTAGAATGGATGTGAACGAAGAAACTTTTCAACCCTGCTTCGAATTCTGGTATTCAGCTCTTCTCTGATGGGTGTGAAGAGTTCAACAAGCTTCGGAGTTACTGAAGATACGAGGTTTGTATCCAAGTATTCATTGGTGTAGGCCTCGATCATATCATCCATGTTTGTTGTCATATGTTCATCCACGTATGCTTTTGTCTCTCTTAACCCTTCAACTTCATTTGAGAGCTTTTCAACCAATTTAGTCATCTTGTTCAGTTGGTCTTGAAGATCACTAAAGATTTGAGATTTTAAGAACGATGTTTTGGTACAAGTACTCCCCCTCAATTTGTGGATACTCATTGAGGTGAAATACTTGTCTTTTGAGTAGAATTGTGAAAATCTGAAAAGTTTAATAAATTCTACTCAAAAGTAAGAAGCCTTCGCTCCTTATATTAGGATTGTAGCACTGAAGCGTACCACAGGGTCCTTTCTTTACAAGGTATGGGTTGTGCACTGTTATGTGTACACAAGCCTCAATGATTCACAATAAACAAGAATGAATTTGAAATAATGAAGGTTTGTACCAAAAGCTATGTCTGAGATGGAGCCAAGGCATTGAAGTCGGTGAACTTTTCATTGGGCCTTTGGAATGTCAGGATCGGAAATGATGGACGAACTCCGATGTAGCTTTCTAATCTCCTGATCTGCTCCCTCTGGTTAAGCCTTTCTTCCATGGCATGTATGAAGTTCTTTACCATCCTTCTTGTGCTAGAATTCCACCGAGTATTCTTTCCTTCCTTTATCTTTAGCAGATCATCCGCCAATCTTTCAACTAGACCATCACGAACCCGTTGTAGTGTAACATCACAGAACTTGTGAATCTCGTCGAACCGCATAAACCGTAGTTGATGCTTTAAGTTCAGGTAAGTGACCTCGAACTTTGGTTTGAGGAGAACCATTAGTTGGGATGCTTCATGCAGTTCTTCGACCATGAGTTGTGGTTTGGTTAAATTGAGTACGTCCTGATAACTTTCAACACCTAACTG
>LBNU01034965.1:29533-49598 GCA_014162995.1 Artemisia annua
TGTCGAAGTTTTAAGATTTTGCAATTCAAGTTCAAAAACAAGACTTTGGTTTTGACACCATTCTAGTTTTTTGTTGAGTTGAAAGATTTCATCTGAAAGTTTTTTCTGCACATCATCATTTTGTTGTCGGAGACTCATGTTCTCATTTTTTAATGTCTCAACTGTTGTATTCAACAACCCAATATCATCACAGTGTTCAGAAACAAGCATATCAGTACCACATTCATAAAGAGAATTCATTACCACAGATATAATATCATAATTGAGTACATGTTCCATGAGACGATCATTTTCATTTTGCAAAAACTGATTTTGACGTTGGAGTTTAAAGACTGACCGTTCACTTCCGTGACAAACATTGAGAATGTTTTTGACTTCCTTTTTTAATTCTTGTTCCCAATACCAAGTGTGAGAATACAAACGTTTAAGCAGTGGAGAAAATTGAGTTTCAAACATTTCCCGTCTTTCTTTAGCAACGGGTGACATGAAATTTGCAACCGTGACTTCAGAATTGCGTTCAATGGCAGTGTCTATGAACTTAATTTCATTTATGACAGATCTAAAGTATTGAAATAAAGGAGCTTCATTGATCATGCTTAGTTTATTCTTTAAGTCGTTAGCGTTTTGAGTGATAAGATCTAAGCTTGTTTCCTGAGCATCTTTTGTTTCAAAAACCTTAAGTTGTAGTTTACTATGCTCAAGTTCTCTTGTTAAAAGTTTAATCTTGGCTTTCAATTTAGCATTCAACCCTTGGCATTGGATGTTCTGATTATGACTGACCAAAAGAAGTTGTCTGAGTTCTGTTTCTGAATCGTTCAAAGGTTCATGTGGTTCAAGTTGACCATCGTTATCATTAGTCATTGTGATAGCAGGATGATCAAATGTAACACCTGGATTCATTTGATCATAGTCATCAAATATAACCACTGTGGACATTTGATCATTCTCATGAGTAGATAACGGGGAATCAGCTTGAACTACTTGGACCTCATTCGTTTCTGAGACAGAAGGAGAGACAATGTCGTGAATGAGACATGAGTTATCACATACCTGAGACTGACCGTCAGTATCATACACTGGGCCTGAGTCTGTTACCTGAACTTCTTCTGTGTCTGCCATCAATATCATATCATCAGTAGTATCCATAACAGTCATCTGATCTTTTTGCTGTTGATTACGTGCAATTGCTTCATCTCGGAGAGCTGAGAGGTACTTCTGAAGATAGTAGGCACTGCTTTTAGGAGTAGGTTGTGATGCTTTAGACGGTACACAAGTAAGTGCAGTGGATGACACACCGAGTTGTTCAAACTGTTGCATAATCGTTTGATGAGTATGAGGATCTTCTGAAGTATGCTCACTAGAGTTGTCCAAGACAAATCCTTCATTTGTGTAGGTGAACCCATGAATGATGATTGGTGCAGGAAGAATGGTCTTAGGAAACGTTCTCTGTAAGCAAGATCGAATGAGTCTATCAGTGATGACTGTTGGATCCTCATCACTGTGCATAATAGCAAGGTGGTTCCACAACTCTTGAGCACTTGCATCAAATTCCAGCTTGGTGTATATGGCATTTGGAAGAGCGGTAGTGATAAACCAAGCAGCTTCCTTGTCAGCATTGTATTGATCAAGTTCAGTACCAGTCAGAACATCAGAAGTTTGAAGTGTGATATTTCCTTCAGTATCAGCAATGAATTTCATCTTATATGGTCCATCTTTGATTGATTTCAGGAGTAGATCAGAATGTGGACGATTTTGAATCCATTGCAGAAATCTGTCTTTCCAAACATGGTATGGTCCTGATAGCATAAATGGAGGAGTATATGCAGTTCCACGCAGTAGATGTTGACGAGCATTGATGTACATAGGATGTTGAAATGGAGCTTCAGAGTATGGTACATAAGACATGTTTGAAAAACTTGTGGTTTATGGATCTTGTAGAAGGTATAGTACAAAAGCTTAATCCCCAAAAGTAACTAAGATTTCGATGCTTGGCAATTGGAAGATTTCGATAAACGGTTAAAGTTCAAATAATCCCAAGAAACAAAAGTTCTCGATAAACCAAGGAAGATTTCGATAACTCGCGTTATTCTCGATAAAGGTAATTTATCGAGAAATGTTGGAGACAATTATCGAGATCTTTGGTGAAAGTGAGACAGAGTTTCTTTTCGATGGCACTTAAGTTAATTTCGATAGAATTATAAGATTTCGAAAACAAGAGATTGATTTCGATAACTTATAAGGTTCTCGATAACCTAAGTTTTCGATAAAAGAAATCCAAAGTTTCGAGATTATACAATAACGAAACTATCCAATAAGTCGAAGTGTTTTCTTTCTTATACAAGAGAGAAAAACACTGAGTAAGCAACAAAAACACTTAGGTAGTAATATCGAAGGTTCTCGATAAAAGAGGGTTTAAGGTTCTCGATAAAATGGGGTTTAAGAGGTTCTCGATAAATTGGGGTTTTAGAGGTTCTCGATAAAACGCAGATTTTTTTCTTTTGTTAAAAAGTAAACCTAAAACGAGTTTTTAATCCAAGATTCTTGTACAACTAGCATTAAAATGATGAAATCTTAATGAAAGTTGCAAACTTGAACTTTTTAACAAAAATTTGAAAATTTTCGATAAAAAGTACAAATTTGTATACGAATCTAAAAAACCCAAAAGTTTTGAAACTTTGTTGTTTGTTTTGGTTTCTAACACAAGTTTGGTAACAAATATGTGATAAAAATACAAAAGAAGCAAGAAAGTTGCAAATTTTTTGAATCTAACGAGATAAAAAACGGTTTTATGGTTCGTATATCACAAAAAAAATAAAACTACACCTTCTTCTAGCGATTGATACCACTTGTTAGGTCACCATATTAGTAAACACAAGTATTCAAATGAAAGAAATGAGATGAGAAATAGACTTGGTTGATTACGATCAATATGAAATATGAAAGAACAATAGTTTGCTTAAGATATGAAATTAACTAACAAAATGAAAGAGATACATAGGGTCCTATTTATAGGAGGAGGATAGGGCAACACTCCCTTCCTTCCCTATGTACTATGTCGTGGGCTTTCAAGGCCCATTGGACACTTATTGGACTCGTCTTATAACCGAACGAGTATTAGTCTAAAACGTAACATAAAGTGATAAAACTAGCAACCTATTACATTTATTGAAATGACCGAGACTTGACTAAATAGTTGAAAACTATGATCCTAACAACCTCTAGAATATTTTTTCCAAAACAAGTTTATAAGAATAGACACGTTAATGAACAATATTGAGTAAGGTCGAACAAAAAAATTATTCTAGAGAGAGAAAATCTTTTATAAGATATAAAATCTAAAATTTACTTCTAACGAAGATTGAAAGCTAAGAAAAACACTACTAGATGAAACAACGTATCATATTAGGCTCTTGATACCAATTGTTGTCACCATAATATCACGTCTACTTAAGATTTAAGAGATAAAGTGTGTGTGGACACTTTATTCTAGAGAGAGAAATGAGAGAGAAAAGAATAAAGTCTCGCAAGACATAACATAAATATACACCTCATAACCTATGAGGTAGGGGGTATTTATACCCGTACATGATATTGTTGTGAGACATCACCACATTAAGTTTTCCCACGCAACTATACAAGTGTTGCGAAGGTACTTGGTATCACAACGTACAACAACATTACACTAGCGTGCCCTAATTATTAAAAAATATAAATAAAAGTCCCTGCACTAATGATTTACAATTTTTGTGTCCCAATAGTTAATCACATAGCTATATCGATCTGTGATTGGTGATTTCTTTCACTGTATTTACTCATTTATTTCATGTTATTTAATATTTATATCATAAATCACCAATAGTGGTATCACAAGCCATCATATGTTTTCCTATGCTTATGGCATATTTGCAAATGTGGCTAAAACACGTGTTTTTAATATTTTTGGGAATCTTTTTTAAAATAGCCCATAGGGCTTTGTTTTTTGTGAAAACGACCCTAAGATGGTACTAAAAAAATGAAATTTACGACCCTAAAGTCACGGGTTACATATACATATGGGAGGTTTAATTCTTGTTAGTTATTTCTTTGATTTGTTAGCTTGCTTTTTATTTCTTGTCATTTAGTTTGTGATACATGGCAAAAACATCCATTTTTTATGGACCAAATCAAGACCATGTTATGTTCATAACCTTATGGTATTATGATGTTGATGTGCAAAACCGATGAAATTTCTACCAATTTATTACATTGATCCATTATTTGTTGGTTAATTTAGTACTCCCTCCGTCCCATATTAAGTATCCACAATGGAATCTTGGGATGTCCCAAATTAAATGTCCATATTGTATTTCAACCAATGAGATGAGACTTTAGTCGGTAAAAATGATATTTGATTGGTGGAGAGTGTAGTTAATAGAATTTTCTAAAACTTTTGCATTTTGAAAGTGGACACTTAATATGAGACAGAGGGAGTAGTAGTTTTCCTAATTTCCACTGTTTGCCTTTTGTTTTTAATATTTCAATTTGGTTTATTTGCCATTGTTTGGGCCTTTTTAGTAGTTAGTTTAGAAGTATAATAGTTCTTTATATTCTCTAAATTGTAACCATTGCTCGAATTGGAGTGGCGACAAAGTTAAAGGTGAAATGGCAAAAACGAACTTGGTCGATAGTGTTGTAGAAATATTGGATTTCTCAGAGTTTTACTGGTCCATTTTTTATAAAATTTTATGCGAAAATATGCAACTTAAAGGGCTACAACTTTGCATAAGGATGCTTGATTGGGGAAGACTCCTTTTAGGACTTTTCGGCCCATGAAGTCGCTGTAAATTTTCTGACAGATTCTGGAATTCATGTGTACTTAGAGTTCTACTAGTTCATTTTTTTATAAAATTTATGCGAAAATATGCAACTTAAAGGGCTACAACTTTGCATAAGGATGCTTGATTGGGGAAGACTCCTTTTAGGACTTTTCGGCACCTGAAGTCGCTACAAATTTTCTGACATATTCTGAAATTCATGTGTGCTTATGGTTCTACTTACTCTTGCTAGGTCTTGGAGCAAGTGAGATCCCCCTTGTGGTTGTCTATTCTTATCCTTATATTTCCTTCTTGGTCTTCATGATGGCTCATGAGACAAAGCATAGGATTTCCATAGGGTTGAGGTTTTGCATATCTTAAGGTTGCGTGTTTTATTTATTGCATTTTATATGTGTCCTGAATCTGCGTAACTTGCAAAGGGTTTTTAAACATAAAATTGAAACACACACCATTTTCAAACTAAGTCTTTATAATTTAGTTTAACTAAGCTTAAATTGGATTTGAAACTTAAAATTATTATTCTATAAAAAAACACTAAAACTTTATGCTTTTTATTTACATTATGTGATGTCCAAACAAATTATATCTCACGCAGGTCAAATATTAGTCTTTAAAAAGGACAACTCAACATACATAAAATAAAATTAGACTTTAAGTTAAGAAGATTTTTTAACTTGTGCTACGAATGATGAATGTATACTTCTTTCGTACATCTTTGGATTAAACAAGCTTTCTCAAACTATTTACCCGAAACAATTTTAAGTCGTACCGTCCAATCGCTTGAAAACCCTTGCAATAATTTTTTGCCTATGCATGAGACCTAGGTTGAATTGTAACCCAAGGTAACTATTCTGTATGCATGAGACCTAGACATATTTTCATACTGTTTCAAACTGGATGACTTAATCTGGTTGAGCAGGTGAGATCCTTAACTCGAGGCAATGATTGGACTATACATGCCAGCGTGACACTACTTTTTGTTCACTAGATGCCATTGGTCACAAATTATCATAAGATATGGATGAATACAAACATCGATGTGGAACCCATGAAGAAAATCAGGGACATAATTTATGTGCATCCAAATTCCGCATGGCTGCTTTAAATTCAGTGGTTAACCTTTAATAAAACATCCAATATATTGTGGTTGGGGTGTATATGTTTATGTGGTGAGATATGATCCATTATAACAGAGCGGGCAAGATCTGGTTGCATATAATATTTGCATTTGACTTCGTAAATGAGTATATATTTATAGGAAATGCACCATTTGTATTCTTAAAGAATAACTCATAAATATAATGTTTATACGGAAAAGGTAAATACATTCTTTTCAAATGTAGTAGGGCCCGCTGCATCCTACAAAAGAATTCGTAATCAAATCGGAGGGTGTCGTAGTATAGTAACTATTGGGTGTGAACGAGGCCAAGTTTGTTTATCACGTGACCCTCGATACACACTTTGTTGGGAGTTATTGTAAACAAAGACTTAAGTCTGTTAGTGATTAATTCTGGTAAGCTAGTTATTACTGCCAGTATTAAGTTAAGTTTGGCAGTCATAGTTAAGTCTGTTTATATTTAACATAATAGATATCTTAGGAGATATATTAGGAAAGGATATGGACATATAATAGATATCTTAGGAGAATATACATTTATCCTTTCACACATTTTGTAGCATTAGGGTTTCCTTAGAGTATAAAAGGAACCCTACGGCATTGTATTATATGCTAGTCCCAAGATTAATAGAAATATACAAAGTTAGTTATTCATTGTGTTCTTCATACTTGTTTGTGTTAAGATTCCGCATTAGCACTTAAACATTCATTGTTAAGAGTTTCTCACATAGCTAGTTTGGATTTATCCAAGTTATCTATTGTCTTACAAAGGCTACTTAGATCCATAACTTTTGACCTACAAGTGGTATCAGAGCCTATAGAGGGACTCTGAGTTTAAAGAAACACAAAACAGCAAGCTTTCATTTACTCAAAACTCTCAAAAATGTCAAAACCTATAACTGATGTGTTCTCTGAACATCAAAGTGATGATGAAGTGTCAAACTATGAATATGATGTATCAGAAACAAGCAAACCAAAACAACAACAACAAATCATTCCTGCTACAACCATCAATTCTGAAGAAGGAAGAGTATGACATATGGGCTATGGAGATGGAACATTATCTGGAGTACATTGATAATGATGTGTTTGGAAGATAATTCAGAATAGAAATTCCAAGAAAAGAATTTCAGTTGGAAATGATGGTGTTGTTAGGGCTTCCACCAGTCTCTACTGCAGAAATCCATGTTGTGGAAAAGGAGAGGAAGGCAAGAACTATCTTGCTAATGGCTATTCCCAAGGAACATCTCAGATTGTTTCATGGAATAGATGATGCTAAGGAGATTTGGGAAGCTATCCGAACTAGGTTTGGTGGTAATGCTAATTCAAAGAAGATGCAAAAGGTTGTTCTCAAACAATAGTTTGAAGCATTTACAGTATCCAGTTCTGAAAGATTGGAAAAAGGGTATGACAGATTCCAACATCTCCTCTCACAGTTGGAAGCTCATGGTGCTGGAGTGCCTAATGAAGATTCTAATCACAAGTTTCTTAGGTCCTTGCCTACAGAATTGTCACATCTGGCAATGAACATGAGAATGAAACCAGATTGTTAATACAAATATCGCCTAAAAACGTTATTTATAGTTTACTATCTTTGCTAAATTTTGTTAACGACAAAGTGTAAAATTTAATTTTGAGCAAAATATCAATATAGTTTAAGTCTCTCACATTTAGACCCTATTTCAAACTAAATGTCACATTTGCTACATTTAAATTTCACAAAATCATTTTTACAAGTTTACTTTCATATTAATGTAATTCTAAATTTGGAAATATACTTTTACATCATGCATTGCATCATACATGTCTTATCAAGGATCTTTGTAATATATATCTTGTTTAGATTTACACACTACATTCTTGTAGTTGACATTGGAAGATCTAGATTTACACACTACATTCTGTCAGACACTGGCGGAACCCTTGGGATACAAGGGCGGAACCCTCTGTTTGGTTCCACCTGATCCGTGGCACTGCTATCTTGTTTTTCCTATAAATAGCAAGCCACATTCAAGACATCCTTTATCACTTACAATCATATTTTGGATATACTCTCTCATTTCATTAATCTAACTCAGTGGCAATTCATTTGTGTGAGATTCTTTTGTAGCAAAGGAGCTCACAAGTACATCCGAAAGTTTACAAGTTTCAACACTAAGACTTGTTAGCTTAGCATTGTGTAAATCGTGTAGTTTATACTTCATCTGATTGTATCTTTTCAGTAGTGGTCGGTTAGTATTTTAGTCCTCAAAATACATAGAGTGATGGGAGTGGTTGTACCCTTGTGAAAGAACTCGACATCTAGCTTTGTGTCGGTAATCTTGTGTAAGTGACGTGTAAGGTTTTCTCCGCCGGTGAAAGGAGCTTGTTGACTAGTGAAAGAAACTCTCGAGTTGGATACTCGGGGAGTGGAGTAGGGCAAGGAAAAAGAGTCCTTGTAGACGAACCACTATAAACATCCGTGTTATGGTTTGATCGTTTCTTACTTTATTCTTGCATATTACTTATCGTTTATTAGTTTCGATTGTTGATTGCACGTAAAGTATTCAAAGTTAGTTTAGTTAAAAACCGGTAAACTATTCAAACCCCCTTCTAGTTTTCCACAATTAGCGTCAAGAGGTATGTTACTCAAGCTTTTAAAATATATTGTGTTTTAAAACTTGAAACGACCCATGGATTTTGAAAATTACAAAGAAGGGCAATCTATGCAAAGACCACCACTATTTGAATCAAATGGTTTTATATATTGGAAAAACCGCTTTGAAACTTACGTGAAATCAAAAGATATAGATCTATGGTATATAATTATTGAAGGTGATAACAATGCCACTTTTAAGGATTTCCAAATGGTAAAGATGAGGATAGCTCACTTACTAAACATAATGAAGATCAAAAGAAATTGATTGCTAAAAATAATGAAGCTAAAATGATGCTTTATAATGCTTTACCAAGGAAAGAATATGAAAGAGTCTTTATATGCACAACCGCTAAAGAAATTTGGCAATCTTTAATAATCACTCATAAAAGAAACTCTTAAGTTAAGGATAACAAAATTGATCTTCTTGTTCAACAATATGGACAATTTTCTATTCCCGAAGATGAAATTATTAATTGTGCATTTGCTAGATTTAACACTATTATTACTTCACTTAAAGCACTTGATGAATCTTTTTGAAGCAAGAATTCTGTTAGGAAATTTCTTAGAGCACTCCATCCGAAGTGGAGAGCTAAAGTGACGGCAATAGAAGAATCTAAAGATCTTTCAAGCATATCACTTGACGAGCTAATTGGAAACCTCAAAGTTCATGAAATGGTAATAGAAAAAGATTCAGAAATAGTTATAGGTACGAAAGAAAAAGTCAAGTCCATTGCCTTGAAAGCTAGAGTTCAAACAAGTGATGATGAAGAATCTAGCTCGGATAGTGATGATGAAGAATATGTCATGGCCGTTAGAGACTTCAAGAAGTTCTTTCGAAGACGAGGGAAGTTTGTAAGGAAACCTAGAGATGACAAGAAAGCTTTCCGAAAAGTTCATGATGATAAGAAAGGAAAGGGTGAAAGAAAGTGTTTTAGGTGCGGAGACACAAGTCATCTCATAGGAGAATGTCCGAAACCATCCAAAATTAAATCTCAAAGAGCTTTTGTAAGTGGTGCTTGGAGCGATAGTGAAGATGATGATGAGGAGCCAAAGAATAACGAGATTGCTCTCATGGCTCACGAATCAATTGAGGTACACTCTGATTCATCTTGTTCTTCTATTGATGACGACACATTGCAAAAAGAATATAACAAACTTTGTGAGCTAAGCCTAAAAATCATAAACAAAATCAAATTTTTGAAAACTAAAAAGAAATTTTTAGAAAATGAAGTTTATGAATTAAAGGAAAAAGCTAAACGGTTAGAAAAGAGTAAAAATATTGACACAATGTGTAATCATATAAAGAGTTTAAACTTGAAATTGATAAGCTTAAAATTACACAAGATGATCTAATCAAACAAACAATAAAGTTTAAAAGGTTCGATAAAAGTATTTCTTGTGCGGATGACATACGAAACTTCAAAAGTCACCATTTGATAAAACGGGACTAGGATTCATGAAATCAGGAACCTAAAAGAGTCAAACGAAACAAGACGAAAAAGCACCAGACACGGACAAAACTGCTGCAGGTACCCACGGACCAGACGGAACCAAAAATTTGGTTCCGTCCGTTGAACCCAAAGGTTACGCGAGGTCTGCAGCTGAACAGTTAGTTTCCACGTCGGATCGTACTAAATTCATTAAAGTAAAAAATAAGTCCAATACTAGTGTAAATGAAAAAAAAATAAAACTAGCTATTAAAGTTCGAGTAGGACTTGCTAGAAATGAATTTAGAACTAAAACTACTCAACCAAGGCCTAAAAATCCTATTCCCAAACGCCCCTTTCTAAAGAGAAACTACAACACACAACCAAACCACCAACATGGTTGGAACCAAAACTTACCTAGACACTATCAAACTCCAAATTACATGTAATGGAACCCGTATCTTTCATTTCCATACATGGACCAAGTTAATGGTATGTTTAACCAAAATGGACCCATGAGATATTGGGGACCAAACGTTTGAGTGTTTTTCATAAAATAGGTATGCTTGAAAGTTAGTTTGGAACCTGATGAATGGTTCAAAGATAGCGGTTGCTCAAGGCATATGACGGGAAACAAAAGCCCCTTCTCAACATATCAAAAATATGATGGAGTTAACGTTACTTTTGGTAGCAAAGTTAAAAGCCAAATCATCGGAAAAGGTACAATCTCTCATGACTCTCTTTCTATTGATGATGTTGCTCATGTTGTCAACCTAGGTTTTAATCTCCTTAGTATATGTCAACTTTACCGTAAAAAGTATAACATCCTTTTCAATGAAAATGGAAGCAAAATACTTAAAGACGGCATAACCTTAGCCAAAGGTGTCCTTAAAAGCAACGTATATGTCATGAAGATTGATCAAACATATAGAGAAAGACTTTGCCTCACTTTATTAGATGAATTATCAACTCTATGGCATAGACGTTTAGGACACGCTAATATGACACTTATCCAAACCCTCATCTCTAAAGACTTAGTTAGAAACCTACCCAATTTGAAATACGACCAACACTTTTGTGATGCTTATTGGCAAACAAGTTCGTAGCAGCCATAAGGCTAAAAATATGGTGTCCACATCTAAGTGTCTAGAACTTTTGCATATGGATTTGTTCGGTCCATCCACTATACAAAGTTATAGAGGTAACTTCTACACTTTGGTTACACTAGATGATTATTCAAGGTATACTTTGACAAAATTTTTGAAAAGCAAAAAAGAAGCTTTCGAACAATTTGAAATTCTTAGTAAGAAAATTCAAAACAAAGTAGAAAATTTCATTGTGTCAATTAGAACGGATCATGGTCGTGAATTTTATAATGAAAAACAATTCGGAAATTTTTGTGATAAAAATGGTATAACTCATAATTTTTCGGCACCACGCACTCCTCAATCTAACGGCGTAGTAGAACGTAAAAACCGGACTCTCCAAGAGATGAGTAGGACAATGCTTAATGAACAAAATATTCCACAAAAGTTTTGGTGCAATGATGTTGACACGTCAACCTACATTTTAAATCATGTCTTAATTCGACCATTTTTAAATAAAACACCATATGAATTATATAAAGGTAAAAAGCCTACAATAGGATATTTCAGAGTGTTTGGAAGTAAATATTTTATACTAAACATCATGGATTACCTTACCAAATTTGACCCAAAGTCTTATGAAGATATAGTTCTTGGATATTCACAAAATAGCAAAGCTTATATTGTCTTAAACGAAGAAACTTTGAGAGTCGAGGAATTGTTGAACGTGACACTCAACGAGAGTCCACCTCCCTCTAAGACATCACCTTTGGTAGATGATGACTTAGTTGAAAGTCAAGTAATAGAAAGTCATGAAAACTTTGATAATGACGAGGAAGATGAACTATTAAACAAAGAAATCGTAAATGTCAAAGAATCTAAAAGTCATCCATTAGATAGTGTCATAGGAAGCATTAACGAAAGAACATTAAGATCAAAAGTTCAAAATGAAAGTAACTTCTTTTGTTTTATGTCAACTATTGAACCTAAAAATATAAATGAAGCTATAAAAGATGAATAATGGGTCATAGCTATGCAAGAAGAGTTGAATGAATTTGTTAGAAATGAGGTTTGGACATTAGTTCCTCAACCTAAGTGTCAAACAATAATTGGAACAAAATGGGTCTTTCCGAATAAAATGGATGAAAATGGTATAGTGTCTAGAAACGAAGCTAGGCTAGTAGCACAAGATTATAATCAACAAGAAGGCATTGACTACGATAAAACTTTTGCTCCGGTTGCTAGGCTCGAGTCTATTAGGATTTTACTTGCATATGCATGCGCACATGATTTTAAACTCTATCAAATGGATGTCAAAAGTGCATTTTTAAATGTTTTTATAAATGAAGAAGTTTATGTCGCTCAACCCCCGGGCTTCACCGACTTTAAAAAACCTAATCATGTTTACAAACTTAAAAATGCTTTATACGGACTTACGCAAGCTCCAAAAGCGTGGTATGATCGACTTAAGACCTTTCTAGTTGACCATAAATATACCATGGGCTTAGTCGATAATACTCTCTTCACTAAGAAGAAAGATTCACATATTATCATAGTCCAAATCTATGTTGACGACATCATATTCGGATCAACTTGTCAAGAATTATGTGACGATTTCTCAAAAATCATGCAAGACGAGTTTGAGATGAGTATGATGGGAGAACTCAAATTTTTCTTAGTACTCCAAATTAAACAATTAGAAGATGGGATATTCTTTAACCAATCTAAATACATAAAAGACATGCTTAAGAAATTTGGTCTTGAAGATTCAAAACCAATCAAAATGCCTATGTCCTCGGAAACAAAACTCACCAAGGATGAGGAAATTGAGTCCGTAGATAACACTAAATATAGAGGAATGATTGAAAGTCTACTTTATCTCACGGCTAGTAGACACGACATTATGTTTAGTGTTTGTCTATGTGCTCGTTTTCAAGAAGATCCTAAAACAATCCAACTTGAAGCTGTTAAACGAATTTTTAGATACATTAAGGGTACTACACATTTAGGATTAGTGTATGCCGACTCGGACCATGCCGGTGACTATGTTGATAAAAAGTCACAAGTGGTATTTGTACTTTTGTTAGACATTGTCTCACCTCATGGTTCTCTAGGAAACAAACGGCTCTCGCTATGTCAACAACTGAAGCCGAATACGTATCGGCCGAAAAAGCATGTCAACAAGCTCTTAGGATGAAGCAAGCTCTTGTCGACTACGGAATTCAACTTAACGACATATCCATTCTTTGCGACAACAAAGGAGCCATCGACCTTAGCAAAAATCCAGTCCAACATGCTCGTACTAAACATATTGAAATCCATCATCATTTCCTTCATGACAATGTTCAAAAAGGAAACATCTCTTTCGAGAAAGTATCCTCCGAAGACATAATTTCCGATTTTCTCACAAAACCTCTTAAACGAGAACCATTTAATCTTCTTAGACTTGGACTAGGACTTATGGAACATACTTTGTAGTTTTGAACGTTAGAATAAAATCAAAAAAATTAAAGCAAATCGGTTTCACTTTTTGCACTGCAGTTCCGGTGGAACCCTTCGATTGAACTAGCGGAACCCTCTTTTTGGTTCCGCCTAGTCCGCCGAATCTGCAGCTAGTTTTCTATTTATATATTAAACCAAACACTCCTTATCCTTTACCATAACTCAAAAACAGTTGCTATTCACTCCATAACACCACCACACACGAAAATTTGGTCTCTACTTCATCCACTTTGCTCTCTAATCATCATTGTAAGTACTCTAAACATAATTACACTCCTGATCTGTGTCTAGAAATTCTATTTTTGCACAAAAACTTAGGTTTATGCATCAACTTGAGAAATTCATGTAGAGCATTAATTGTAAAACAAAACTAATCATGCTTCCTATAGTTAAGAATTGCATTCTTAGAGGATATTATCATGTTTACAAAAACACCCCATGTCAAATTTTCTGTAAAAATCACTTCTCACAACTAGGACAAATATTTTTCTTCTCACATTGTTGATACAAAATAAAAATGTTATGTTTAAAACATCACTTGCATAATGTCTCTTGAATGCTAAAGGGAATACATAACTAATATGTATTTTCGTATACATTCAAACGAAGCTACATTGAATTAGGAGCGTTTGGGTTATCTTTAGTTTTATAACAAAATTTGCATTATAAAATGTCTTAAGCATTAAAAAGAGTCAAGATAACCGCACCTCCACATTGTTTGCATATAGGCACACACTAGAACATCTATATTGTAAAAGTCATTAACTTAAACTAAAATGTGAAATTTTGTGTTTCTAGGAATCATCATGCCTCCCGCAACACACTATGATCACAAGGATACCCTTCACTACCTACCAAAACTCCAGAAAACCAAATGCCTTACTCCCACTCAAGTCAAAGTTTTTAAACCCTTAGAAAAACGCTATGCCATAAGGGTAGAACCATTGACCCTTCCTTCCTAGAAGGAACCAATCTTCATAGGGAACTAACTGGTATCAACTTTGAGTGTCTCTTAGATATTGATGAGCCCATTTATCTTAGATTCATTCTAGAGTTCTATGCTTCCGTCACCCTTCACGCCAATGATGATGGTCTAATGTCTTTATCCTTCTTGGTTAGTGGTCACCAATACAACATCTCTCTCAATGACTTTGCTCAAGTGCTAGGTGTTCCAAATCATGGTACTTGTCTTTATTCGGATAAACACTCACTCACAACTTTTGACTCGGTCATTGACCACATCCATCCCTATTACACTCTTCTTGTCTCCAAGGATGTCATTCGTGATCACCTCTTTGTTAGGACCTCCGACACTAGGAGAACTCATTCCAGAAATAAGGTCAACAATGGCCCTTATGGTATGGAACTCAATAAGCTTAAGCCTCAATTCAAAAAATGGGAAGAACTCCTTAGAGCCAATTTCATTAGCACCAAGGGAAACTGGGATCATATCAATGTTTGCCTTTGCTACATGCTCTACTCATTGTCCACTCGGCAACCTTTCAACTTGGCTTACTACATAGCCAAAAGGATGGCCGACATTCCCGTGCAAGGCACCACCGCTATGCCATATGGGATGCTCTTAACTCGTCTCTATTAGACAATTTGCTCCCATTCCTCCAACCCAACGAGGTCTTCGCCTAGACTACTCTCTCATCCCACACACATTTGTCCCACTTAGTGATAAGAGAGACTCTAAAGCTTAAGGGAAACGCCCTCATCCTCCAACTTCCTTACCATCATCATCCATGAGTGAAGATGACGGCTTACCAAACTCTAGGCTACCACCTCTTGAGTACCTTCAACAACTACCAAGGCTTGACTATGAGTCGGAGGAGTACAAGAACACAAGGGGGGATGTTTTTAAGTGCTTTGGGAGGTTCCTTTGAAAGCTTGAAAAGAAGATTTATCGCCAATGAGGCTTGTTTGGGGGTGTTTGGCACAACGTGATATTTGAACAATTTGGTTGTTTAACATTATGTTTTATGGATTTATGTACTTGTAGGGATATTTCGTAATGTTTAGAATATGTATGAACTAACGGATATGCAGGTGGACAACATTTGAGGTGTTGTCAAATTTTCAACATTTTCAAAATTTTTACTAAGTATAGTGAAAATCGCTAGCCCCCCGTCAATCTCTATCGGTACGAGTGTTTCTATCTGCATTTTTATCATTTCCCAATCAGATATAGTACTAAGTTTATGTTTTAGGAGTTTTTAGAAAATTTGAAAATTGTTAAGCCCGTCGAAAAAGTGGTCTGTTAAGAAAGTGGCATTGGTGGATCTGGCGGAACCAAATTTAGGGTTCCGCCAGTGTAAATTCTGGGTACTCCCAATTTTTGCCCAACGGACAAGGCGGAACCAAAAACAGGGTTCAGCCTGTCTTATCAAAAGGTGCCGCCGTGTCCTACAGAATCTTTTCTAAATTTTCGAATTTTCAACATTAACACAACACCAAATCATTCTTTTTAGTTAGAAACACATTTCTTATCAGTAGTTAAGAACATTAGGACCTTTTTAGCTTCTAGGACCAATAGGAAACCACTTCCCGCCAAAAATTCAATTTAGCCATAACTAACTCAAGGAACCCTTCTACATAAATCAAGGAACCCTCAAATTGTTTCCTTGAAATCCATGGAACATCTGACCCAAATTATTTGAAATGATCACATAGCATTTAGTGCATATCTTAGTCTTCTTACTGAATCAAACTTCATTGGTTTGACTTCCAATGATTTGACAAGTTACTTAAACCTTCCAAATCATTAAAAACCTCAAATTTTGTATGGATCAACATCAAATCCAAACACTCCTTTTCATAATCCATTCCTTCTATAAATTTGACTTTCTTAGACACTTCCAAATCACACCATCACCATCTCTGATCTTAAGCTTCTAAAAACAACCACCTTTGACAATGACAAAGTCAAACAACTATTCCTCACCATCCCGACCCAGTAGGCAAACCGCCAGAATAAGTGTCAAACCTTGTTGCTTCAACCAAACAATCAACCTAAGCTCTTCATCATTGGATGAATCACCACTAATCATATCATCATCAATCAAGGATGAAAACTTTCTCAACCTTGCCACTCCTACACAATCACCAAGACCTCAAAATGTTATCTCCACTCCACCACCAACAAAAACACCACACCCATTGATCCAGCTCCACCACAGGCTCCAACTCAACCATCAAAATCTCCATCACCACCAAAATCACCAAAGCTTGAGCCCATGGAACTTTTCTACAAGACATAGAAGATCTTCCACCTAGATTAATCAATCCACCACCTTTGCCTTCGTTTGGCTCCATTGAGTGAATGGCAAATCAACAACCAAGGGCATTCTTTGAGCCCAATGAGCCATTTGATCAAGAACCACCACCACAACAAGAACCATCCCAACCCAAACCATTGTTGTTTCACCCCATTTTCAAAGATATCCATGGCCCTCTATATGGAGAAGCCAACGTCCAACATAATAATCAACCAACAACTCAAGAATCTCAACCACAATCTCAATCTTAATCCCAATACTCTGAGTCTTTCTTTCCTTCTTACGAGGAAATCGAGGCTTCACTATGGAACAACCCTCCAAACACCCACGAGGAGATCAATGATCGCCTCCACAACTTGTATGCTTTCAAGAACATGGTAGCCACACACCTCCATCGAGCAATGGAATTTCAAACCACCTTTCTCTCATCCATTGCTAACCCAACATCAACCCAACAAACTACCAATGTTCCACCACCAAAACCATCAACCAATGACACCATCCTACCCAATCCTCGCCATGGTTGCTCGCAATGTGAGCGAACGGCAAAAATTTGTGAGAGCATTAAAATCATGCTTCACCAAGTTCAAGATGAAACCCGTTTCGGTCTTCAACACATTCTCGAGCGCCTAGATGCTCTTTCACATCCTTACCAACCTTAGGATTCAATTACGAGGATATTTTTTTAGGTCTTTGTTGTTTTCCTTTTATAAATGTAGGATTTATTTTTTTTCTAAGTTATCTTTTTCCTTTTTGCTTTTTTCTTTTTAGAAGTAGGACTTTGACTTCTTTTTTCTTGTCTTTTCTTTGACTATTGTCAAATTTAAATTTTAATTGAAATGGAGTTTTGTTCTACTATATAGTGTGCATTGTTGGTTGACTATTTCCTTGTTGTGATTGTGATATGGTTGATTATCTTTTCATGACTTGCTGTGGTTGACATCATATACTTGTATTTTTCGACAACTAACTCTTTTTTGTAGGATCAAAATCCATGTATCCTTACTTTGCACCCCAATTAGGGGGAGTATTGTCCAACGGAGAGCATTTGGAGTGCACCATTTCGCTACGCAACTCTTCTTTTTGTTTCGAAAAAAAGGGGGAGAATAAATATTATACTCAACTTTTGCATATCTTTTTAGCATATCATTCATATATAATTAAAAGTTGAGTAAAACAAAGTTTAAATATAGATTTTTAAAGACTTAACACTATAACTAGTGATTTGCTTAAAAATAAAGTTTATGTTTTGTCCTCAACAAAAAGGGGAAGATTGTTAATACAAATATCGCCTAAAAACGTTATTTATATTTTACGATCTATGCTAAATTTTGTTAACGACAAAGTGTAAACTTTAATTTTTAGCAAAACATAAATATAGTTTAAGTCTCTCGCATTTACACTATTTCAAACTAAATGTCACATTTGCTACATTTACATTTCACAAAATCATTTTTACAAGTTTACTTTCATATTAATATAATTCTAAATTTAGAAATATACTTTTACATCATGGATTGCATCATACATGTCTTATCAAGGATCTTTGTACGATATATCTTGTTTAGATTTACATACTACATTCTTGTAATTAACTTTGGAAGATCTTGATTAGACTTGTGATAGATATGGAAAGATTTCTTGAAAGATTTCTGTCAGACACTGGTGGAACCCTGGGTACACGGGCGGAACCCTGAATTTGGTTCCGCCTGATCCGTGGCACTGCTGTCTTGTTTTACCTATAAATAGCAAGCCACATCCAAGAAATCTTTTATCACCTACAATCATATTTTGCATATATTCTCTCATTCATTCATCTAACTCGGTAGCATTTCATTTGTGTGAGACTTTTGTAGCAAAGGAGTTCACAAGTACATCTGAAAGTTTACAAGTTTCAACACAACGTTGCAAGACTTTATTTGATTATATCTTTTCAGTCATGATCGGTTAGTATTTTAGTCCTCAAAATACATAGAGTGACAGGAGTGGTTGTACCCTTGTGAAAGAACTTGACATCTAGCTTTGTGTCGGTTATCTTGTGTAAGCGACATGTAAGGTTTTCTCCGCAGGTGAAAGGCGCTTGTTGACTAGTAAAAGAAACTCTTGAGTTGGATACTCGGGGAGTGGAGTAGGGCAAGGAAAAAGAGTCCTTGTAGCTGAACCACTATGAACATCCGTGTTGTGGTTTGATCGCTTCTTACTTTATTCTTGCATATTACTTATCGTTTATTAGTTTCAATTGTTGATTGCACGTAAAGTTTTCAAAGTTAATTAAGTTAATAACCGGTATACTATTCAACCCCCTTCTAGTTTCCACACAGATGTTGATACCTTGTCCATTGATGAATTGTACAATAACCTTGGGGTTTTTGAACAGGAGATCAAGGGTGTTTCAAAAGTATCCTCAAGTGCCAATAATGTTGCTTTTCTCTCTCAAAGCAAGAACAGTACTAACAGGTTAAATCTGGTAGCTACAATGCTTCTTCTTCAATCAATATGAAAGAAAGAGAAGTTCCTACTGATTTTGCTAATGAAGTCATTCACTCTCTCTTTGCCAAGCAAACAGAAGACTTGGACCTTCTTAATGAGGACCTTGAACAAATCAATGACATGGACATTGAAGAGATTGACATAACTTATGCACACCATCTATAAGTTTTTAGGATCATTTAAGCTAAGGTTGTTTAGACCTTTATCTAGGATAATGATTGTACAATATTTTGCACGACCAGGCCTTCGATGGTGATCAAAGGATATAAGGGATGTTGTGGTTGAGCCAAGCTTGTGTCTAACCTGAAAATGAGAGATACAAAGACACTACGTTAAGTGATTGCGCAGGGTTTGGGCCCTACAAACCACGTCCGGCGTGTGAATAAGTATTTGGTATGGAATATTTAGTGAGAGTATAGTAAAGTAGAGTTGTTAAGATTGCATACCAGACTTGTGGATCGTCCAAGCTATTTATAGGAGAGAAAAACAGCTTGGAGAGTGCTTACACCTTTCTCGGAGATCATGGGGGCGTCCTGTTGATCCCAGTTGAGCAATTGATCTAGTATTATTATCTTAGATAAACCAAGACAACAATGTATAGAAGCTGGCTTGTTACAAACTTAATCAATATGCGGAATTTATTGATTAACTTAAGATGAACACAAACACAATAATATCACCAACTAAACACTTCAATATATTGAATACGAG
>LBNU01034965.1:72480-89919 GCA_014162995.1 Artemisia annua
TATATATATATATATATATATATATATATATATATATATATATATATATATATATATATATATATATATATATATATATATATATATATCTCTATATATTATATATAACAGGAGGCGTTACACGTAGATAATGCCACGTAAACGCCACCTCATTGCCCAGTAATTCATTATCAGCCATGTCATCATGCATTTTTTATAATTAATTTAGTATTTTTATAATTATGTAAAGCCTTTATTTTTTGAAAAATTCGGATGATTTTTTTTTAAATTCGTTTTTTATTCCGAAATAAAAAATATGATTATCAGGATTCGAACCTGGGTTGTTTGTAGCATTAACAAACATGATAACCACTAGACCAACACATTTTTTGGATTATATTTTGCAAAACTAAATCTATAAGCTTAATTATGCAACCAATTATTGTCAATTTTATACATATCTTTTTCTTAAATATAGTTCAACAATATAGAAAAAACGTACGCTTCTTTCCCCTACAAACCCTAATATTTTTACCATCTCCTTTGTACGTTGTATTCAATATTATTTATTGCTTTTATGCAGCACGTATTTGCTGATTACTATAATGCTTCTTTAACCTCATATTAGTAGTTACAGAGATCACAACATGGTTTAGTAGTTGTCAAGGGCACAATGAGTGAGTAATACCCAACATGAGGATTTCGTTATTCAAAAGGTATGTTTTCTATCAATGAATTCAAGTTTTACTTATCATTAACTTATTTATTTAGGGTTTTTTTTGCATGTTAATATTCCAAGATTTGGTTATTTAACGTTTTCTATATTTGTTGTTTATAAATTTGGTGATTCAATTCAAGTGTTACTTATCATCACTTTATTGATTTAGGGTTTATTTTATTTATTTATTTATTTATTTATTTATTTATTTATTTTTGCATGTTAACATTACAGGAAAAGAAATTATGAAGCTTTCAGGTGTTATTACTAAAATAATTGTTTTTTGTATTGTGAATTTAATTATTAATGTTAGTGTTTGGTCTTTCTTGAGCTAGATAAGAAGATAATTCGGTCACAAAAAGAATATGAATATGAAGCCAAGCTACACCAGCATTCAGATACTCTGCTATTCATTTGTGTTTGCTTATGGTTGTTTGTTCTTAGTTAACTGTTTCATATGAATGCATGCGATAAATTGGTAAATAAGTTGCCACTGTCCTAATGGTGTTGTATATTAGGATTTTTATATGCGACCTTATTTGATTGATGCAGTTGCTTAACTAAAGGAATGTGAAACTTTTATCCCGATGCAACTCACTGGTCTTTGTGATGTTATATTCATTGGAGACGAGAAGCAACTCCCTACAACAATTCAAAGCAAGGTAAATGCTTTCTTTATAATTATATTTATTTCCCGCCATCTTTCATATTAGTATGAAATGAAGTCTCATGCTAGAGTTGTTGATATGTAAAAAGGCGGAGTTTTGAAGGAGTTTATTTCAACAATTGGTGATGCTATACTTTTTCATCGTACTTACATATTCTGCTATTCATTTGTGTCTGCTTATAGTTGTTTTTTCTTAGTTACTGTTTGATATGAATGCAAACCCCGGTTAAACAACACTTTTCTGAAACAATGTCTGGATCAACAACAGTTTGAAGCTTTGATCAGAAAGACCGATTTGAAGATATGTGTTTGAAGCTTCTTGACAATTACTCCAGGCTAAAGTTACATGCGTCATAAAACTTCTTGGTCGTTTAACTATCTTACAGTTTATTAGCTCACGACACCTTCTTATGATACTTTATACAGATGCAACAGTTGGCCAGTTGTGTAGGATTTTCTGTCTGGGACCATTCGGCGGGAAGGTGCATCCGTTCCTGATCCTACAGCTGGGCAGACGGGATGCAGCATTTCATCTGACTTGCCTCATCATTTGAATCCCTTTCTAAGTGATTATAACCAATCACAGCAGTAAACACATAACAAGGGTAAGCAAAAACTAAAAACTTATATGATGGTCTTAGCTAAGGTGACATTCGTATAATGTGCAAACGTATTAAATGTAGGCTTCCTTAATTTTTTCTATACTCACATGTACAACGGCTGGGAGCACATTTGCAAATGCGTGTAAGAGGAAAAGGTCAGTGTTACTTTACATAGATATATGATGTGTATTTCAGGAAAGGAAAACTTCAGGAATTGCATGGTTAGGTGCCAGGGGACTTTTGTTCTATCTGAGGTTGAGCTTGAGGAACTTGGTGAAGCGATGCTACCCAACTGTAATTTTTTTTGTTTCTCTCGACATACACTTCAATGTATTCATATGATATTGTCAGTATTACATCTTCTGCTTATTACTGAGTACATTTATATATGCAGATAACAGAACGTGATGATGAAGGGCTCCTCAATGAGATGGTAAGAGCAGTATCCTTTCTGAGGCCTGATAATATTTTGATTTAAAATAGGTTTTTTAACTTAATTTTGAGTCGTGCCTGTTAAGCTTGTGAAGCAAAATAATATTATTTGCATGAGAGTTTGAGTGTTAATGTGAAGTTGTGAACTGTGTAAATTCGGCATTTCCTTGATAAATATTAGTCGTGTGATCCTGGTGCTCTTGTGGTTCTGGAAAGAATCTTCACGTTTGATCCTTCTATTCCTCTAAATTATCTATTTAAATTAAAGGATTCGAGAATAAGGTCCTTATTATTCAGGTATGATATATGATAAAATGTGATAAGTAATTGTTGCTTTGTATTATTCACTTGCTGCCTTCAAATCCCTCATCTCTAATCAGGGCATGAAAGACCCGATATCTGATTCCAAAACCAAAGTGAGTGTTGTCAAGAAACACTTCAAAGAGATTGTAATCAAGGAGCTCGATGTAGGTAAGCTAATTGTGCTGTTACAACTATTTGATCTGCTTCAGTTATAGGTGGCAATTTTGGCCCATTAACTTATAAATGGTTCTCTCTAACGGGTCAAGTTAAAAACGTCCTTTATAATAGGTCAAACGTCACCCAAATTGCCACTTTTAGCATCAGTTATTTACATTTGCATTGTCTTAATAATCTCATTTCAGGTCATTGCCCCCATGATGAGGTGCCAGAGGAAGTTAACTCCATCATCCGGGAATGGCTTATCAAACAAACCAGCAAAGATGAAAGCAAAGTCGCAGCCTGAGAAATACCTGAGATTCGTTTTCCAATTTGTGATTAAACAATAGAGATTAATTTTTAACGGTGTTCAACAGCAGCACAACAGACCCGTTCAACAAATTGTTTTGAGCAGGTGGTGTTTCACACAGGTAGCAAAAAAGGTGGGAGCGTTGTATTAAGATTGGATTCAAGATGTACGTAACTGGATTTGATATCTAGAAAACTCATTTGTATCTTCATTTATTATTGTTATAATTTAGCTACAACCACTTGACAGCTTTTTTGATTGTATGAAAATGAGGAGAAAATAAATGTATATGGAGATTTCTTTTTAGAAATTATTGGAATGCAGTTGCACTTGCGAAAATTGCAGATGAAACTTTAGACTTATAAGATATAATGATTATGGAACATTATAGAACATTATGACATAAGGGATGGCGATATGGTAGATTATGCTCAGAATTCTTTGCTCTCGAATGAATCAGAATTACACAGGCGTCAAGGTCCTAACTATATCTGTTATACCCAGTTCAATGTATTTACACATTTGGTTTATGAATTCTCATTTGTAGATTTTGATCGATGCAGGTTGGTGCTAAAAGAACCAATGTTCCTAGGTTGAATAAATTCAGAGCGAGGTTTTGGAGCCCATATGGATTTCTCTTGCAGCAAGCAACTGAGAGATACGATTATAACATTAAGGTAAATTCTCTTTAACTAAAGCCGTTTCTATGGGCGGGTTATACGGGCTGAGCATTGTGTTCGTTTTGAGGTTTCATTTTATATCAAGTGATTAGCTTAAGATCCAAACACACAACTATAAAAGGTTAGTTAGCTGATAGATCATTAACTGCAATACTACAAATATACTTGCACATTAACATAAGGTTCAGGTTTAATTCTCCATTAACATTGGCAACTGTGTCCCGGTATGGAACGAGACTTAAAGGCGTCCAGTACCAGGATTTCAACCAGCCTAAGTAGGATTTTGGTCAGGCTGAATGTCAGTCTTGAGTTTGATTCCACGCTCAGCAGGCCATAATCCAATTTTACGCGCGGGAAACGTTTATTCATGTACGCATAATGGACTAATAATTTTTTTAAAAACTGTAGTCACATTTTACAATGTCCAAGTTTGATGCTAAATCATTTAATCTATTAATAACTTATTTTTAAACACATGAAACATAAGAAAATGCCAGCTAACATACCTGACCAGTAGAGACAATCACAAGATCTTTCATCAATTCAAGCGATATGGGGTATCAAAATTGTCTGGAATAACAGGAGAAATATGCCTTATAAACCCCTTTGCACTATCAGAATTATCAAGTTGGGGGGTTTCCCAACATCACAAAATCATTTATCTTCTTAAGAATAAACAACGTTGTCTCAAAACTATTTTCGAAATCCCCGCCAGTTTATATGACCAAATCATGAATCACAAGTGACTTCTTAGATCACTAATAGTCGTAAGATGCTGTTTATTTTATAGTCTTTTAACCATTTCTGAGTCAGGTTCTTTTCCACTTTTCATCATGGATAAATCAGATTGAAGCTGTAAATCAGGAGACTCTACTTGTCCTTTCGCTGTTTTGAATTGTGAATGCACAAGATGTATCTAAAAGATCATACAGAAAGTGATTATGTTCATACACCCATGATCCACTTGCAACAATAGTTTCAGTGTAGGTTTTTTTTTACCTACTAATAGATAATTTTGTTCAAGGTATTTTCTATTACATTCCTTATAATAATTCAGCCTCATTTGAACTTCAATTGTTATTTTCATTTGACTTTTTGCAGTTATAGAATATTATATTGAAAGAAATTGATGTTGCGTCAAAGGGTTTGGATTTCCCTGATATACATGTGACAAACTACGACATGCCTGCAGAAATTGAAAGTTGCTTCCTCTTCCATCGAGATAAGGCTATATCACTGTACATGATATTTGCATAAACGATAGAGCAATATATAAGGCTTCCATTTAAAAATGACTGAATAATAATCATTGAATAACCTCCTAATATCAACTTTGAATCATATAAGTTATAATGGCCTGAAACTTAAGGCTTAAAAGTTATTTCAGTTTGCTAAAAACTTTAAAAGACTATTTTAAGTTGATATTCAGAGGTTACTTGGCCACCTTACTACGTTGGACATGTTACACACACGTTTTCATCGGCTCACAGTACATATCATGCTGCATTTTCAGGTCTATGTAGCATTGATTTTTGATAGCTATGTTAGAGATTTGAGTGTCTGGTCTTTAGGGAAGCATGTAAAAATCAGCATTTGGATAAGCATTGTGGCTTTGTTGGTAGGGCAGTACTATATTGCAGTTGTTCCTATACACCGTTCCTCCCCTGATTCTTTAAATGTTTAGAAAATCAGAATATTATGAGCTTAATCTGGAGAATGATATCTACGTGCATAAGAATATCGGTTACTGAAACCCCTCCCTCTTCTGTCACGCTTGGGGGACCTATCAGGTGAATCACTTCTGGATAAGCTCCTTACACAATCACCAAAAGGTGACCTGCCCTTGCACCCACCTATAGGTCTCTTAGAATAACTGCGCCTACTGCACCTAGAGTTTCTCATAGTAGGTGCCTTTAAAAGGACTACGGCTAGGGTTTCTCTTTGGAGAGCTCGACCCGAGCTTCTGTTCAGTCTTCTTTTAGTAGATCTCACAATTGCGAGTTTCAACTATTGCTTTCATGCAAGTATATTATTATCTGCAATTAACCTTTTTAGTACAGTGCTTCACTTAGCATGGTACCTTGGCCTAAGCCAAGAGAGGGCAAACAAAACCTTAAGTACGCAGTTGACACAATGATAGTCAAACACAATCAAATTAGATCATGTGGTCCTATTTCCAGAGGCAATAAGCATTCCTAATGAAGGCCTAATCCCAATTCCTAATGCGCGCTTGCTTCAATCTGAAATTACAGTGAATCAGGTAAATCTTCTATCACAACTTAGCAATTGCGTCTCTCTATGTACATGATTATTGCATTTCATGTCTTAATGGAAATCTTTCATTTCAATTTACGTCTAGATGTTCCAACTATTGGTTTAAATTATCTCAATCTTGTCATTTTTTACCCGCCTACTTTGCTATAGTAAAATATAAACAAAATGTTACGTTAACTAAAACCATCCATATAATTTAAAAAAAAAACAACACAAACCATTATTAAAAGAAAACATTTAACATTCATATATATTTATTATTGGTTTTGCGTGTTCTTTTTCATAATTGAAACTCAATTCTCACAGTGATGTGCCCAACTGCCCATGAATCTTGGTTTTGGAGTACCTTCTATGATAAATCAGATTTCGCTAATACAAACCATTGCCACTGCAGCAGAAGCAAGCATGCCTGGAACATCTAACGCACATGGCAACATTAGAGGGCGTTGGGAGGCTGCTGTACGACAAGGTCAGTTTCAGGCTGTTCTTTTGCCAATGGTTTCTTTTAACTACATCATTTAGTACTAACTACAGTTTTCATATCTTTCATTGCAGGCCCACCAGCAAACTATGCTTCATTAGGTAGGTGTGATCAGGTTTGCACACATTGTAAGGCCCTTAATGTAGGGTTCGATGAAGTTAGGAAGATTACCAAACTCTGTCTCTTCCAAAGTGAATATAAAACGCACAGCAAGAGGGTTGCTTCCTTGGCCGGTGAGTTGTACATAACTTCAAATACAGTTGAAGGTTATATATATTTTTTTATATCTATATGGTTCTGATTACAGGTGCGATCTGGAATAGTTGGTTATCCAAACGCTGGAAGCTCATCTTTGATGGTAAAAGTTGAATCTATATAAGATAATTTTTGTGTTTTGATTAGCCGAAACTTATTATTGTTATTATTTTTTGTATCATTTAAAGGAAAAAAGATAAGTAGATTTCATGCAAGAAACTTATCTACAAATCATGGTGTTTGTTTGAGGAGGGTTATTGATGTCTCTACAAGAACAATGTTGACATTCACATACTTATATTTAGTTTTTCTTGCTATTAATCTTATGGTCAATTTCACTTACAAACTTCAACGCATTTTATGGACTATTAAATTTCTATGGCAATGTTGACATAACTGTCTGGGTAGCTAGCTCTATCCACGTCACACCGATTATTATTGTCATTCCAGATCTCAAGTGTTATTCAATGTTTGTTTAACCTCCTTTTAAACTATTATACTTAAGCCATATATAAACTCACATTTGACACAATTATTACTTCAAATACATTTGAAGGTTATATATATTTTTTTATATCTATATGGTTCTGATTACAGGTGCGATCTGGAATAGTTGGTTATCCCAACGCTGGAAGCTCATCTTTGATGGTAAAAGTTGAATCTATATAAGATAATTTTTGTGTTTTGATTAGTCGAAACTTATTATTGTTATTATTTTTTGTATCATTTAAAGGAAAAAAGATAAGTAGATTTGATGCAAGAAACTTATCTACAAATCATGGTGTTTGTTTGAGGAGGGTTATCGATGTCTCTACAAGAACAATGTTGACATTCACGTACTTATGTTTAGTTTTTCTTGCTATTAGTCTTATGGTCAATTTCACTTACAAACTTCAACGCATTTTATGGACTATTAAATTTCTATGGCAATGTTGACATATCTGTCTGGGTAGCTAGCTCTATCCACGTCACACTGATTATTATTGTCATTCCAGATCTCAAGTGTTATTCAATGTTTGTTTAACCTCCTTTTAAACTATTATACTTAAGCCATATATAAACTCACATTTGACACAATTATTGTTGGTTTGTATATGCCTAATCTTTAAGTATATAAGCAATCCTAAGTCTTTAGATATAATTCTTACCTGCTGTAAAGGAGTGATATGCTTACCTTTTTTCGCTATATAAAAATATGTCAACGATAAAAGTCATGGCCACCCAACAAGCAGGCATTTGACCCTATACCAAGAACAAAATCAGGAAGCGAGCTAATAGCTGCTCGAGGTAAGCGGTCTCATTATTTTTTAAGTGGTTGGACTATTCCATACTTAATATAGATGATGGTTTCAGCTTTACCAATCCTTTCGAATATGCTATTGTTACAGGTATTAATGAACGGCGAGGGTCTTTTTTAGGTCACTTGCTCATATATATGCGAATAAGGGCATTTTCTTTAAGCAAACAAATTTGACATCAAATGGTACGCAACATAGTTTTATTACTGATAAGACTAAAACCAGTATATGTACACGTAAGTAGACTATTAGTTTCTAATTTCATTAACATTATAATTGAACTATGTATTTCAGTGTTTTGTGGG
The DNA here is from genome assembly GCA_014162995.1 of Artemisia annua. NCBI lineage: Eukaryota > Viridiplantae > Streptophyta > Magnoliopsida > Asterales > Asteraceae > Artemisia > Artemisia annua. The sequence continues at coordinate 80,941 of LBNU01034965.1, forward strand.
GTTGGGTTTGCAAAGAATGACAAGTTTGTTTGGGAATGGATGATGCATGTTTGAGCATCTAGCATAATCGTTTGGATGTACCTAAACATGCATCTGAATGTTGAAGATAGTCTTGAGATACTTTTTGTTTTGTTTATAACAACTATAACTCATCATTTGTAATCTTTTATAGAATAGCCTGAGGTACACATGCTGTATTTGCCACTAATATCCAATCAGGCATCATGTCAGCAGTTTCACCATCGGTACAGCCAATTGGTCATACAGCAGACGGTTCATGTATACGATTATAACATTAAGGTAAATTCTCTTTAACTAAAGCCGTTTCTATGGGCGGGTTATACGGGCTGATCATTGTGTTCGTTGCAAACGATATTCATAAGTCATGCCCGCCCATCGGCCGGGCTTTGAAAAACGACTTAAAGCATAAGTTTACAATAACTAAAACAATCCAAAATAAATTAAAAGTCATGCCCGCCCATCGGGCGGGCTTTGAAGTCTAGTACATATATATATATATATATATATATATATATATATATATATATATATATATATATATATATATATATATATATATATATATATACATATATATATATACATATATATATATACATATATATATACATATATATATACATATATATGTATATATATGTACATATATATATACTTATTGAAACTTTCGTGTAATTAAAGATCTAAACTCAACTCAATATCACAACACAATAAGTAATAGCAAAGATAAAGAAAGAAACGATCAAACCACAACACGAGTATTTATTGTGGTTCGGCTACAAAGACTCTCTTCCTTGCCCTACGTCCACGCCCCGAGTATCCAACTCGAGAGTTTCTTTCACTAGTCAACAAGCTCCTTTAACCGGCAGAGAAAACCTTACACGTCGCTTATACAAGTTTACCGACACTAAGCTAGATGTCGAGTTCTTTACCAAGGGTACAACCACTCCCGTTAGTTCTTTTACAAGGGTACAACAACTCCCGACACACTTTGTATTTTAAGGCCCAAAATACTAACCGATCACAACTAAAACACACAATCAAATGAAGTGTAAACTATATGAAGTCTACATGATGCTAACTTATCAAGACTTGCAACTTTCTGTTGAAAGCTTGAAACTTTATATGAGTTTGTGAACTTCTTTTTCTAACAAAAAGGGGGAGAATTGATATAAACTCACGAAATACTTGTATATATACTAACTTTCATTTTAATGAGTTTAGATTTTGTAATCATCAAAAAGGGGGAGATTGTTGACATAAATAATGCATAAAAACGTTATTTATATTTTTCGATATCTCTACGTTTTGACGATCACAAAATGTATAATCATTAAACGTAAGATTACTACGTAAACAAGTTGTGGAAAACTAGAAGGGGGTTGAATAGTTTACCATTTTTAAGTTGATTATCTTTTGAAAACTTATTGAAACTTTCGTGTAATTAAAGATCTAAACTCAACTCAATATCACAACACAATAAGTAATAGCAAAGATAAAGAAAGAAACGATCAAACCACAACACGAGTATTTATTGTGGTTCGGCTATAAGGACTCTCTTCCTTGCCCTACGTCCACGCCCCGAGTATCCAACTCGAGAGTTTCTTTCACTAGTCAACAAGCTCCTTTAACCGGCGGAGAAAACCTTACACGTCGCTTATACAAGTTTACCGACACTAAGCTAGATGTCGAGTTTTTACCAAGGGTACAACCACTCCCGTTAGTTCTTTACAAGGGTACAACAACTCCCGACACACTTTGTATTTTAAGGGCCAAAATACTAACCGATCATAACTAAAACACACAATCAAATGAAGTGTAAACTATATGAAGTCTACATGATGCTAACTTATCAAGACTTGCAACTTTCTGTTGAAAGCTTGAAACTTTATATGAGTTTGTGAACTTCTTTGCTACAAAAAGAAACTTCACAACAATGAAAATGTTAAAGGGTTAGGGGTTAGATGAAATGTATGGATGTGTGTGTGAAAATATAATGAGAAGTGATAAGGAAAAAATCTAACAAATGGTTTGGTATTTATAGCAAAGCCTTCTGCAGGTCTGGCGGAAATGGCGGCACCCTCACGAGGGTTCCGCCCGTGTTCCTCCAAGGTTCCGCCAGACCTGGAACATGAATGCTTTGCCATAACTTCCAAACCAACCTAAGTCACATCAACTTATTACTTGTCATAACAATAACTTGTGTAAGACATTTCATAGATAGTCAAACACACAATCTTACTATAAATGTATATTGGAGTGTTTGTCACAAACTTTCCATAAATGTGATGTGACACTTTCTTTATAAAGAAATATGAAAATGTTAGTCTAATGTGAAATGTTAATGTAGCTAGAAAAGATTAGTTATGTAAGACTTGAACTAAAATCATGTTTTACTAAAGACTAAAGTTTACATTTTGTCGTTAACAAAACTTAGCAAAGATCGTAAAATATAAATAACATTTTTAGGCGATATTTGTATTAACAATCTCCCCCTTTTTGTTGATGACAAAACATAAACTTTGTTTTTAAGTAAATCGCTAATTTTAGTGTTAAGTCTTTAAAAACTTTTATATTTTATGAGAATATAATCAACCACAATCACAACTCATATATGATCAACCAACAAATGAAAATAAGATAGTAGTAGAAGATCTCATTCCAAGTAAAATTTGACTTTCTAAAAGTCTAAGACAAGAAATGAAAATACACTCCTACTTCTAAAAATAAAAATAAAAATAAAAGTTAAAATTAACAAAGAAATAAAGAAAAGTAAAATCCTACTTCTATAAGTAGAAGACATTAAACACATCCTAAATGGGGCAAAAGGCCTCCAAACTTGCTCTAGGATTGGTTTGGGTGGGAAAGAGCATCCAAACGCTCAAGAATGTGTTTGAGAGCAAAGCGGGTTTCATCATGGTCTTGGTGAAACAAAATTTTGATGCTTTCACCCATTTTGACCATGTGCTCACATTGTGAGAAACCATGGTGATGAGTGGGTGTAAACGGGTCGTTTGATGATGGCGGTTGTGGTGGGTTGGTTTTGGTTTCTTGGTTGGAGGATGGGTTTGGAATGGATTCAAGCAAGGTGGTTTGAAATTCCATTGCTTGATGGAGGTGATTTTCAATCATACTTTGAATATCTTCATAGGAGGGAAAGAAGGATTCAAAGGTTTGTTATTGGAAATGTGTTTGAGTTGGGTGATCGTGGTTTTCAAAGTTTGGTTCTCCATAGAGAGGACCATGGATGTCTTTGAAAATAGGGTGAAACAACAACGGTTTAGGTTGGTGTGACTCTTGTTGTGGTCAAAAGACTCATTTTGGTCAAACAATGGGCTTGGTTTTTCATTTGTCAAAGGTGGTGGATTTGTTGATCTTGGTGGAAGATCATTGAGATCTTGTACAAAAGGATGTGGTGATGTTGGAGGAGACCCAAATAACTCCATTGGTTCAAGTTGAGGTATTGTTGATGGTGATGGAGTTTTGGATGTTTGGATTGGTGCACTTGGTAGAGTTGGGTCAATGGGTGTTTTTTTGGTGGTGGAGTAGTTAGCTCATTGTGTCCCTTGGGTGATGGAGTTGGAGATGCAAGGTTTAAAAAATGTTCACTTTTGATGGGTGAGGAGAATTCATCCGAAGATGAAGAACTTAGGTTGATTGTGTGGTGTGAACAAATTGGTTTGACACTTATTCGGGCGGTTCTCCGAATGGGTCGAGGTGGTTGAGAGGTGATTGTTGACTTTGTCATTGTCAAAGTTGTAGTTTAGAAGCTTAAGAGAAGGGATTTTGATGGTGATGGTGTGATTTGAAGTGTTCTAAGATGGTTAAATTTATAGAGTGGAAGAGATGTTGGAAGAGGTGTTTGGATTTGATGTTTAACCATACAAATCTTGAGGTTTCTAATGATTTGGGTGAGTTATGAATGTTGTCAAATAAATTGGAAGTTAATCCAATGAGGGTGATGGAGTAAGAAGACAAAGATTTGCACTTAATGCTTAGTGGTCTTGTCAAATTGGTTGGAAGAATATGTTCGACGGATTGGAAGGATCCTTTGGGAGGGTTCCTTCCTTTATGTGTGAGGGTTCCTTGAGTTGGTTATGGTTTAATTTGGTTTTTGGCGGGAAAAGGATTCCTATTGGTTTTAGAGTCTTAGAATACTACTAATGATGTTATAAACTAACAAGGAATGAGTTTCTAACATACAAGGTTGATTTAAAGTAGTGTGGGTTTCTAAAATTTGAAAAACGAATAAAAAAAATCCCAGGTGATCTGGCGGAACCCTCGGACTAAACGGGCGGAACCCATTTGAGGGTGCCGCCATATCCGTTGGGCCAAATCTGGGTTACCCAGAAATTTACACTGGCGGAAACCATTCTTTGATTCCGCCAGTTCCGTCAGACCTGAAAAAGTAGACACTCCACCGTTTTGACCCGCAAGACGATTTTCAAATTTTTCGAAAACTCTTAAAAGTAAAAATATAATTCATATCTGGTTAGGAAAAGCAAAAATTGGACATGTAAACACTCATACGGTTGGACTTTGACCGGGGGCTAGCGATTTTCACTATACTTAGTGAAATTTTTCATAAACATGAAAATTTGACAACATGTGATATGTTGTCATCCTGCATCAAAGTTAGGTCCATACAAGTTCCAAATGTTACCAAATATCCCTAACACAACATAAATCCATAAAACATATTGTTTAACAACCAAATTGTTTAAATGACACCTAGTGCCAAACACTCCTTACACACCCGCACTCATTGACGATCAATCTTCTTCTTGAGCTTTCCAAGGAATCTTCCGAGACATTTGAACATCCCCTTCGTTTGCTTGAACCCGCCGACTCATTAGGAATAGTTGGAAGTTGTGAAAGGTATTCTAGAGGTGGAAGCCTAGAGTTGGGCAAAGTCTCATATTCACTCATTGAAGATGATGATGATGAGGTATGAGGATGAGGGCGTTTGCCTTGGGTTTTGTAGACTCTCTTATCACTAAGTGGGACAAATGTGTGTGGGATGAGAGAGTAGTCTAGGCGAAGACCCCTAGGAGTTGCCGGAATGGGGGAGATGAACCTAAAGAGACGGGTCAAGAGCATTCCATATGGCATAGCCGTTGTGCCTTGCACGGGAATGTCGGCCATTCTCTTGGCCATGTAGTAGGCTAGGTTGAAGGGTTGCCTAACCGACAAGGAGTAGAGCATGTAGCAAAGGCAAACATTTATATGATCCCGGTTTCCTATGGTGCTAATGACATTGGCTCTAAGGAGTTCCTCCCATTTCTTGAATTGGGGCTTGAGTTCATTGAGTTCCATTCCATATGGGTCCTTGCTAACCTCATTTCCTGTACGGGTTCTCCTAGTGGTGGTGGTCCTAATGAAGAGGTGGTCACGAAGTACATCTTTTGACACAAGAGGTGTACCATAGGGATGAATGCGGTCAATGAGCGTGTCAAGAGTTGAGAGGGTATGCTTGTCGGTTTAGATGCAAGTAACACGGTTTGGGACACCTAGGATTTTAGCAAACTCATCTAGGGTGAAGGAGTAAGGATGGCGACTAGCCAAGAAATTTATAGACATACATCCATAATCATCGGAGGAGAGGTTGATGGAAGCATAGAACTCTAGAATGAACCTAGGACAAATAGGCTCGTCTATCTCTAAGAGACAATCAAAGTGAATGGCCGCAAGTTCGGCGGGTAGGTTTGTGCCGGCTACAATCAAAGTGATGGGTTGATGGTTCTACCCTCATGGACATATCTCTTTTCTAGGGCTTTGAAGATGTTGATTTGGTTTTCGTTAAGGCCTTTGGTTTTGTGATGTTTTGGAAGGTACTTAAGGGTGTCTTTGTGATCGTAATGAGTTACGGGAGGCATGATGATTCCTAGAAAAATAAAATATCACATTTTAGTCTATGTTAACGACTATTGCAATGTAGATTTTCTAGTGTCTGCCTATATGAAAACAATGTGGAGGTGTGGTTATCTTGACTCCTTTTGATGCTCAAAACGTTTTTATAGTGCAAGTTTTGTTGTAAAACAAAAGATAACCCAAATGCTCCTAGTTCAATGTAGCTTCGTTTGAATGTACCCGAAAATACATATTGGTTATGTATTCCCTTTAGCATTCAAGAGACATTATGCAAGTGATGTTTTAAACATAACGTTTTGATTTTGTATCCACAATGTGAGACGAAAAAATATTTGTCCTATTTGTGAGAGATTTTTGCAAGAATTTGACATGGGGTGTTTTAGTAAACATGTTAATAGTTTATAAGAATGCAATTCCTAACTATGGGAAACATGATTAGTTTTCTTTAACACCTAAGTTTCTACATTAATTTCTCAAGTTAATGCATAACCCCAAGTTGTTGATTTATGCAAAATAGAATTCCTAGACTCAGATCAGGAGTGTAATAATGTTTAGGATACTTACAATGATGATTAGAGAGCAATGAGGATGATTTCAGGATCAAAAATTCGTGGGTGAGGATGAGTGAATAGTGGCAGTTTGGAAGTGATGGGTGGAAAAGGGTGTTTGGTTTAATATAAACTAAGAAAAAGGTTCTGCAGGTCGGCGGATACGGCGGAACCAAAAAGAGGGTTCCGTCCGTTTTGTCGCAGGGTTCCGCCGACTCAGCTGAGAAAAAAATTTATTTATTTGTTTTGGTTTTTGTGATTTTTGTCTAATGTTTAGAACTACAATGTAGGTTCCATGAGTCCTAAGCCTAGCCTAAGAAGGTTAAAAGGTTCTCGTTTAAGAGGTTTTGTGAGAATGACGGCTATGTTGTCTTCGGAAGAAACTTTCTCGATTGAGATGTTTCCTTTTTGGATGTTGTCACGAAGGAAATGATGACGGATTTCAATATGCTTGGTACGAGAATGTTTAACGGGATTTTTGCTAAGATCTACGGCTCCTTTGTTGTCGCAAAGAATGGAGATGTCGTTTAGTTGAATTCCGTAGTCGACAAGAGCTTGCTTCATCCAAAGAGCTTGTTGACATGCCTTTCCGGCCGAAACGTATTCGGCTTCCGTTGTTGAGATAGCGAGAGCCGTTTGCTTCTTAGAGAACCATGAGGTGAGACAATTTCCAACGAAAGTACAAGTACCACTTGTGCTTTTTCTATCAACATAGTCACCGGCATGATCCGAGTCGGCATACACTATGGTGTCCATTTCCGTTCATTTGGGATACCATAAACCTAAATGTGTAGTGCCCTTAATATATCTAAAAAACCTTTATACGGCTTCAAGATGAATTATTTTAGGATCTTCTTGAAAACGAGCACATAGACAAACACTAAACATAATGTCGGGTCTACTAGCCGTTAGGTAAAGTAGACTTCCAATCATACCCCTATATTTAGTGCTATCTACGGATTCACTTTCCTTATCCTTGATAAGTTTAGTTTCCGTGGACATGGGCGTTTTGATTGGTTTAGAATCTTCTAATCCAAATTTCCTAAGCATGTCCTTAATATACTTAGATTGGTTAAAGAAGATACCATCTTCTAGTTGTTTGATTTGGAGTACTAGGAAAAAGTTGAGTTCTCCCATCATACTCATTTCAAACTCGTCATGCATGATTTTTGAGAAATCGTCGCATAATTCTTGACAAGTTGATCTTAATATAATGTCATCAACATAGATTTGGACTATGATAATATGTGAATCTTTCTTCTTAGTGAAGAGAGTATTATCAACTAAGCCCATGATATACCTATGAACAACTAGGAAGGTTTTGAGTCGATCATACCATGCTTTTGGAGCTTGCTTAAGTCCGTATAAAGCCTTTTTAAGTTTATAGACATAATTAGGTTTTTCAAAATCAATGAAGCCCGGTGGTTGAGCAACATATACTTCTTCATTTATGAAACCGTTTAAGAATGCACTTTTGACGTCCATTTGAAAAAGTTTAAAGTTGTGTGCACATGCATATGCAAGTAAGATTCTAATTGACTCGAGCCTAGCAACCGGAGCAAAAGTTTCATCGTAGTCAATGCCTTCTTGTTGATTCTATCCTTGTGCGACTAGCCTAGCTTTGTTTCTAGACACAATTCCACTTTCATCCATTTTATTTCGAAAAACCCATTTTGTACCAATTATTGTTTGACTCTTAGGATGAGGAACTAATGTCCACACATCATTCCTAACAAATTGTTTTAACTCTTCTTGCATGGCTATTACCCATGACTCATCTTTAATGGCTTCGTCTATTGTTAGGTCACCATATTAGTAAACACAAGTATTCATATGAAAGAAATGAGATGAGAAATAGACTTGGTTGATTAAGATCAATATGAAAGATGAAAGAACAATAGTTTACTTAAGATATGAAATTAACCAACAAAAGATTACAGACGTCGATTCTCTTTGTTTCAGGCACCACAGGTGTTCTGTGAACAGTCACTTTCCGTGAACCGGAAGCAGTATCAAAGTCTGAATAGCATCCGTAAGTTTAATCAATCTTAGCTTGCGATGCTAGATTGACTTGCGAAGAATGAAGAAGATGGTTTTGGCACTAGCTGATCCTGATTAGTGTGTGTTTCTCGATGTGCGGAACCTGAGACCAATTGTTTTTCAATGATTTTAAGGCTTTCCTTGGTTGTTTTGGCTGAAAAATTACCTCCCGCGGAGGCATTTAGAGAGCTTGATCCCGAAGGTTTAGACCATTATATAGAAAGTCCATTTGTATTAATTCGAAAATACCATGGTGTGGACACTTGCGAAGCAACTCTTTGAAACGGGCAACCATGCCTAACCCGAAATTTTTGGGGGGGGTTCATCAAACTCTGAGTGAACCTCATAATCTCATTTTTTGAGACTTGGTGGTTCGGGATGAAGGATAGAACTCGTTAACAAATTGTGTGACAAGATCTTCCCAAGTCTTCAATGGAACGAGGGGGTTGTTTCTCAACGCCATAATCAACGGGCCTTGTCACTCTAATGAGAATGGGAG
>LBNU01034967.1:2513-34550 GCA_014162995.1 Artemisia annua
AGGGTGGTGGCATCGTGCCAAAATTTCGCTCGGCATGGATCGGTGATGTTCGGCATCACAAAACCTCTTGCTCGGCATGATACCAGCGGCAAGCCATTCGGTATCACACACCGATTCGGTGTAAATTTTTTTTTGACCGTTGCATTTACTATTCGAACGTTGGGTTGGCATCAACTGCTTGGGGGCATCAAATTTTAGAGTCATGTTATACTGATATGAGAAAAAAATATAAAGAAAAATTAGATCTATATTTTTTCTGGTAATGGCAGAAGATGTCACATGAAGAAGACGATACCAAATATTGGAGAGAGTGTAAAAAATATACCCTTTTATTATTGTGTAAGGTGTTGTGTAGGGTCCAGTTTGGAGTAGGACACGTAAAAGTAAAACTCTTCTAATAAAAGTTTTGTCATCATCCAATATTCAATTTTCTTCTAAAATAGAATTCCAATAATTTGCAAATTACAAAATATATTTAGCATTTTAGTTACGTGAAATATGGATAACTTTACGTGGTTGCGTGACTTTTTTTTTTCTTCAACTGTTGACAATAAGATGATTGATGTTTTTCTTCAAGAAATGTATAATGATCTTGCTTTCAAATTTTATTTTGAATTTGTAATTTGCAGTTTACATCGTCATATTATAACGTTTTATTTATTAAAGAAAAGCCGGCGTGAGGATGGCACGAAGAACTTCAGGTTATTATTTTTTTTTGTTAATATGCAATTTTTTTTTCGTTATATATTAATTAAATTGATTAAATATAATTATAAGTTAAAAAAAAAAAAAAAAAAAAAAAAAAAAATCTTTAGGCATGGTTAGGCATCACATTGCCACTAAAACTATGTAATTAGGCATGATTAGGCATGAAATTACTTGGCTTAATTCTATTGGCTAATTACATATTAGTATTAGGCATGGTTAGGCAACATTGCCACCACCCTTATAGCACTAAATTGTAGCTAATTGGCTACAAAAAATTGTAGCTAATATATTCCCTAAAAAAATCTAATTATCACGATGATGGTCCACATGGTTATGTTTATGCGTATGAGGAAGATGCTTAATTTTTCCTCTACCACGTACTTGTGCACATCCAAATTCACATGCAAGCTCACAAACATGATCACTAGGAGGTTCTAACACCATGCAAATATCCATGCAAGTGGCCATGCACGAAATTGGACCTCCTGGCGCCGGAGCTACAATATCTGATGGAGGCGTTGCTGTTCTCGACAATTCTAACATTTTAGCCATTCTTTCTTCTTCATCTTTGGCCAATTTTTCGGCGTCATCTGTTGTTCCTGGTCGTGATGCGAATGTTGTTGTTGTTACCACCACTAATATAAAAATTGCTAGTTTTTCTAAATGCATGATTTGAGAAATTGAGGGGTAAAAGTGAAAACTGAAATGTTTTCACCATAAATTTGAGGAGTCCATTTCTTTAGGTTCCTCATTTTAATCTTTGTCACATGTATATGTTTAGATAATTAATTGGATGGTCAATGAATGGGTTTGTTTTGTATTAACTTGAACACCACACTATGTATTTACTATTTAGCATTTTCTTTTAAATAAATTTAGTTTACCGCTACATGCAATTATTAAATATAAATTCCTTAGTTTGAACCCCACACGTTCCATTAAATTTCGAGAGACTGAGTCGTGTGGGTTTGTTTAATATTCAAAGTTCAAACTAGTATTACTTGTCTAGGAAAATTCTCCTCCTCAATATTCAAACATGTAACGGTCTATCACTGTCCATTGACTTCACAATCATACGTTAGTCAACTCCTTTTTCTGTTCTAATAGAGTGTTGATACTCACACCACAACTTTTTATACTTTCATCATAATCCGTGCATTACAGTGTTGTACGATGTGCTGTAAAGCTTGTACAAAGTGGTGTAACTATCAAACAAAATGGTGTGAGTATCATCACTTGTTCTAATATCATGCTTCATAATTTTCATTGTACCTCAAAAACAATAACTTAACATCATCCCATTTTATAATCACCACCATATGTACAAATAAACCAACCATAAAACCACCTTAAATCACCATGGCCACCACCATTACACCACCTATCTTAAAGCTAAAGTTTTTATTTATCTTGTCTATACTAAATTTCATTACAATAATCCCATCATTCTCTTGTCCCATTCATCAAAAACAGGCACTACTTCACTTCAAATCCACACTCTTTCCCATTGTGAACTCGAGTTTTAACCAGTTTGTAGAGCTAGACTCATGGAGCCCAGATACCGATTGTTGTTCATGGGACCGTGTCAATTGCAGCAGAGCTAGAACTACAACTCGAAGTGTTACTGGANGGCACTACTTCACTTCAAATCCACACTCTTTCCCATTGTGAACTCGAGTTTTAACCAGTTTGTAGAGCTAGACTCATGGAGCCCAGATACCGATTGTTGTTCATGGGACCGTGTCAATTGCAGCAGAGCTAGAACTACAACTCGAAGTGTTACTGGACTTCACTTAAACGATATCGTCCCTTCATTCACTCCAGTTCCGGTGTTTTCCAACATCTTGACTCCGATTTTCAGTATTCGGTCACTTAAACAACTTGATATCTCGATGAACGGGTTGCAAGGCGAGATTCCTGGAGATGGGCTTGGGAATTTGACTCAGCTGGTTCATCTTGACATGTCGCTGAACAGATTCAATGGCTCCATTCCTAACCAAATTTTCAGCTTAACGAGTTTACGTTACTTGGACATGAGTGAAAATTTGCTCAAAGGTAAGCTAGGACCTGAACTTGGGTCTTTCCGGAATTTAATTATATTAAGATTAGATAATAATCTTTTCCAAGGTTCAATTCTACCTCAACTTTTTGAAATTGAATCTCTTCGAGTTCTTAATTTAAGTCACAATAGTCTCCAAGGTAATTTAGTTCCTCGAAAACTTATTGGGGTAACAAACTTACGTTACTTGGACGTGAAAGCCAACTCATTGGAGGGTGAACTAGGTCCTGAGTTGGGGTATTTTCGGAATTTGACTACATTAAGGTTAGGTTCAAACCGACTTAATGGTTCGTTTCCTGGTCAACTTTTTGACCTTGAATCTCTTCGAGTTCTTGATCTAAGTAACAATACTTTGGAAGGTGTTGTAAGCTCAGAAGTAGGTAAGCTTCAGAATCTTAGATCACTGAGACTGGAAGAGAATTTTCTTTCTGGGAACATCTTTGAACAGATTGGAAATTTAACCAAGTTAAGGGAAGTTTCCTTTGGAAAGAATCAATTTTCAGGCGGAATCCCGTCTACAATTGTAAACTTTACAGACTTAGAATCACTAGATTTGTCTGGCAATTCTTTTTCGTTACTTATTCCAGAAAGCATAGGAAGACTACACAACATGACCTCACTTGATCTAAGCAAAAATCTCTTCACGGGCCCTATACCATCATCGTTCCGAAACTTGAGCAAGTTAGAAACCCTTCGAATCCAAAGCAACGAGCTAGTCGGGGAAATCCCAACTTGGTTATTCCAAATCAAAACTTTAAAGAATTTGTTCATTGGTGGGAAAGGAAACAACTTGACTTGGAATAACAGAGCAACGATTGTTCCAAGATGTAGTCTAGAACAACTCTCTATGCCTAATTGTGGAATTTCTGGTCAAGTTCCTGAATGGATTTCGTCACAAAAAGATTTGTATTTTCTTGATTTGAGCGAGAATCAGTTGGAGGGAAGGTTCCCAGATTGGCTGACTGAAATGGACATTGAAGGAATTGTCCTATCGGATAACAACCTCACTGGATCAATCCCACCTCGCTTATTTGAATTGGTGAGTTTAGTAATCCTTGATTTGTCCAGGAACAATTTTTCAGGAGAGTTGCCCGCGAACATAGGCAATGCCTTAGGCATCATGATCCTTATGTTGTCGGAAAATAACTTTTCAGGACAAATTCCAAAATCCATCTCACGCATTTTCTTGCTAACTCTTCTTGACTTGTCAAGAAACAGATTTTCCGGTGACGATTTTCCTGTTTTTAGATATACTCGCCATCTTGTTTACATAGATTTGTCTTACAATGAATTCTCTGGTAGGATCCCGATGAACTTTTCTAGAGAAACTCGAATTCTTTCTTTGGGTGGTAACAAGTTTTCAGGAAATCTGCCTTCGGATTTGACTAAATTTCCCAACCTAGAACATCTAGATCTTCATGACAATGAGATTACGGGACATTTCCAAGATATTATCCCTCAAATCCCAACTCTTCAAGTTCTAAGCCTTAGAAACAATTCCGTGGAAGGATTTATCCCGAGAACGATCTCCAATCTTACTTCTCTTCGGATTCTTGACATCTCTGTGAACAACCTAACTGGAAGTATTCCGCATGAAATAGCAAACCTTCCGAGAATGATTGAAACTCCACACATGTCGACACCCGTTTACTATTTTCCTATTTCTCTTACTGATGTTGACATTTTTAACAATGTCATCGAGTTTCAGGACTTGATCGTGAACTGGAAAAAGTCTTTTCGGGGCCTAGCGAGTCAGAATCTCGATATCTACTCTTTGCTGGATCTGTCTGACAATAGAATATCAGGTGAAATTCCTGCGTCGTTAGGCAATCTTAAAGGCCTAAAAGTGCTCAATGTTTCATACAACACGATTACCGGGCATATTCCAGTGTCTTTTGGGAATCTAGAGAACGTAGAAAGCCTGGATTTGTCACACAATGAAATATCGGGTTCAATTCCTCAAACACTAGTGAGGCTTGGTGAACTCACAATTCTAGATGTGAGTTACAACAGGCTGACGGGTAAGATTCCAGTAGGTGGACAAATGGATACTATGAATGATTTCAGTTATTTTCGAAACAACAGCGGATTATGTGGTATGCAGATTAGGATCACATGTCCTGATCAAGATATTTTACCAGAAGAAAGAGCTGAGGAAGATGAAAAACAATCATGGTTTCAGTGGGAGGGTACTTGGGTTGGTTTCCCAGTTGGTTTCTTTTCTTCAATCGTGATCACGGGCTACTTTCTCAATTTTCTGCAGATCTTTAAAGTTTGGTAAAAATTCTGCTGTAATATATGATTATATTAGTTTGTTGTATTCTTGAACAGTTTTATTGGTTAAGCATTCAGTGGGTTTGGTGATTGGCGATCACACCTTTTAGGCATGTAACTTGTTTATGTATGTTGCTCGGTTTACACAGTCCTATTTCATACCTATTTTCAGCTTTGCATCAACATTTTTGGTAATGACACAATCATAATACAGAGAAAATATGTGCTACTGATATGTGTATACACCATGCAATGTTCAAAATATGACATAAAATTTACAAATTAAAAAAGAACAAATATATGCCTTCCTGCTAGCTGTAATAAGATTTCCACTCAAAATGTTCAACCAAAGTTGAAACTAACAAAACCACCTATCTCTAACCTGCTTGAGTAGTATCGCTAAACTTCAACAAAAATTAAATTTGAGCCAAAATTTGTTTCTTTTGGGAACATAAAAGCTGAGTATGTAATTCATGCAGTTTATAGTTAATTAAAATTAGCATTTCGTTTTCAAGCAATCTTATAAATTTATAATCAGCAAAAACTGAAGGGGAACACCACGTACAACTATCTATACTTATACAACCAACCCCAAAACATGAGTTTTGTATAATTTTATTCAGGTGATCGAACCACACCAAACTTGAGGATAATTACTACCATGTGACAACCCAAACCACCCACGACCTCCAAGACGTCCATGATACGGGAATCGACCATCAGTGTCACCTTCACTTATAGTTCTTGGGTAAGGACGGAGAATACCATATGAATCATGCGCACAAGGTTTTATTTGTGTGAATAGATGGTCAATACCAAATGGATCAGCATATAAGGATCACGTCTATTTGTTGAACAAAAAGCTAAACTTCGAGCATATATTCATCATTCTTTTTTGAAGTTCCCAACCTCTAACAAATCTATCTTTGAAAGTCTTTTCATATCTCCAGGCGTTCCCGAACTCCTCGATATACTTTTGTTTCCACAGATCATCATTCGAGGCTAATTGTCTTAGTTCTGAACACACACAACTCACCAGTGACGAAGCCAGGAATTTAGTTAAGGGCGGGCCAAAAAGCATATTAGCACTCTGATCAACCAAATAACATTGCTTAAAAAGTTAGCTTTTCCTAGTAGTAACTAGTAAACTGTATGGTTAAGAAGAAAGCAAATATGAAGCCTCATTTTAGAAAACTCTTGACAAATGAAAGCTTGGTCATGAATTTAAAATATTTTGAGACCGTCTTTTACGTCATTGTGAATAAAAACTGATAATAAGCCTTGGGCGAGTTAGACGGTCTCTGAATTGATTTAAGCATGCTACTTTAATCGACATAATAGACAAAATCTAAGTGGCCACTAAACTAGAATGAGTTCTCCGTAATTTTTTATTTTTTTTATTAATATTATTTTTTTAGAACGGAACCACACTTGAAATCCGACACCCGAGTTAAACCATCCAAACGGGCAGGCCCCGGGACCCGAACCACTAGGAGAGACCCGCGAAGGGAAACCCCTAGAACTCACGGCTTCGCACTAGGAGAAAAACCTGGATTTTTTGTCTCTCGCGAGACTTGAACCCTAGGTAAAACCTCCCCCAAGCTCTAGAAGGAGCCCAGTGGCCAACTGAGCTAAGCCAATAGGTTAAAACTACTTCGTAATTAATACTAGAACAATGTTATTAATGTAACAAGTATGATGATGTTTTATCAATCAACCCAAATATGACTGAAATTAAATATATAATCTTTTAATGTCATAAAATTGAAATAAAACACATACAAAAATAAGTATCCGAATTTATATGTATGATACACTCTATAACCGTTAAACTACAGTCATTTATCTTCATTTTTGAAAATGGCTTACTGAATGTAACACACTAACACCTCTATTGGGTGGGCCAAAATCATATTAACTAACCAAATTGTTGGAGTTGTAAATGTGAGATAGGCTTTTGTAGAAAATTTTGGGTTGGCCTTGGCCCACCCCACACCCAAAGTAGCTCCATCCCTGCAACTCACATTTGCTATATCAAGTTATCAACACCGGAAACCGATTCTAATATCTTAAGTTTGAGTTCAGTGGGTAGTTTAATAAAAGAAGATGGAAGTTCCAAACCATTTTTTTCACATAAATCGATCGATAATGGTAACACAAACCCATCTTTCACTTTTCTCCAAAAATCGGAAACTGCTTTTTCGTCAACCACTTGTCCGATTTTAGCCCATACAACATTCAAAATTGGCAATTTATCTTTTTCAAATAACACCGAGTGTATCCCTGTTCCATTATTTAAAGACCCATATACCTTACAATACTTACCTAGGTTCTGAAATACGATCTTAACATATTCAATGCCGCCACTAATTATGTTAGGAAGACCGTAGTAATAATTCCATTGAGCATTGAAGTTGTCGCACTTAAATATTTTTAGCTTAGGATCAATCTCCACAAAGCCAGATTCTAATAAAACAGCACAGACCGCTATCCTAAAGAGCTTGTGATCAAGAAGACCACCATCATCATTACGCAATGCATCTGCGAACGCTTTCCTCAGAAAACTAGGGACGGAAAAAGACTTTCCAACCTCACTAGACGAATTCCCGTCGTCATACTTTTCCATATATCCTGGAACCTTTTTTGAACTATGTGAGACTTATGTGTGACCTTCAAACGTCAATGTAACTAGTTAGCCCGCAGTTGTGCATAAACCAGTTACAATGTACCTCGTTACTAGTTAGCTAGTAAATAATATCCAAGTTTAGGGTTGTGAAGTCAAAGCCACAGTGTAGGACCTTAGATCTAACTTATATACTAAATCTTTGAAGCACTTTGGTAACTTGAATGAAGTGTATGTTAGAGAGAGAAAGTAGAGAGATAAAGAAGGAAGACTTTTTTTTTAATAAAAACACACAATACATACTCAAGCACCACCTCCAAATGAAGGGAGGTGTGCCTTTTATACTCCCATCAGAATGATGGATGGACTTTCTTTAGGCTTTTGCTAGTGGAATTGGTTTACATGGACTTTAAGAAGGCTCGCTTACTTAACTAACTTAATACTAGCTTACCAAGTTCCACGAGCCCATTTAACTATTCTATTTTATTCTACGACACATTACAAAGTTATAATTTATGAGAATGACAATCACTTTTCAATACATATTTCTTTGATGCTAACAATCTCTCCCTAAGGGGTGGTCATTCAAATGATGCTCCACGTGATTAGGTCTTTGTCTTCTTTGTCTTTGAACTTTGTGTGTCGTTGTAGAATAGTATTCACTCTTTGTTCCTTCATATTTTGTGATCTTTGATAAACGACTTTTCTTCGTTTTTTGTTCTTTGGTGTTGTGGTGGAGTTATCTGCCTTTCGTCACTTCTTTGTCTTTGGAGGTTATACGCCTTTCCAACATGCTCATACGTCTTAAGTCTTTAAGATACATATATTTGCTGTTCCCGTTCTTTCACACTGATCTTTGTTACTTTACTTTGTAGATCCTTTCACATAACGTAGATTCTTTCTTTGACCTCTTCTTTGCATCGATCTTTGGCGAGAACTTTCTTTGTCTTTGAGATGTATGTATGAGCATGTGGAAACTGGTGTCACGATGTTGGTTGTAGTTGCATAAAATTAGTTAGTAATAAAACAACCGGTACTTACAGGTTTGGAATTAGAGATTGTTAACAGCATAGTGTGAAAACTCTCTCTAACCCTTACCAAGGCCGTTCCTAATCGGATACCCCCGAAAGGGCTTACACTGACATACCGAAGTACACCAACGATTAGGTGAGTCTCTGGAGATCACCCCACGATTGTAGACCATTTTAAGACCACCGCAAACACTAAGCGTAACCCACAAGAGATTACCGAAGTGACCTGCTGTCAGGGCTGTTTGATGTTGACCCTGGCAGGATTTCCGTTCAATCATTGAGAAATACATAAGTAATTCCTCTCATAAACGTTCTGGCAGATTGCTGAGATCTGCGTAGGACTCTTAAGTTTACATCTGGTGTCCTTAATGTTGAACAACCAGTGTAGAAGTATCATGTGTTCCTATGAGAAAAACGAAATCCTAAACTCTATTTCCTGAAATGCCTATTTTAAGCAGATAAAAGCAATCTTAAACACTATTCCTAAAGTGCTTATTCTAAGCTGATAAAAGCAACCTTAAAAACTATATGGTAAATATTTTAAGTGTTAAATTTAACACAAATATTAAGGGGGTATCTGTCTTAGCTTATATAATGAGCTTACGAGCTTATTCACTTGAGCACATGAACTAATAGAGTCTTAGCTTAATTGATGGGCTTATAAAAACTATAACTTCAACTTGATAATTAAGTGTAAAAAAGTGGGCTTATGAGATTTTCGAGTGTCAAAAAAAAGCCAAAATATCTAGCTAGCTAACCTAAACACCCTCATAAGCTTATGAAATTTTGAATAAGATTGTAAGCTTATTAAACAAACACCCCCTAAGCACATAAACAACAAAAGAACATCATATTAAAAAGAAGAGATCGAAGCAAAAGATTATCGTGTTATAAAAAAAGATAGTGATCTAAACACAGAAAAGTATGCTCGGGTAAACATGTTTGGTTGGACCATAACAAAAACGTAGTAGAATGATCATGGAGAAGAGTTGTAGCGTTAAGATACTTGTATTGCCATAATTCATGTTATAACTAATATTTGTACAAATAAGCGAAACTCATATATCCTTACTTTATATGGCGAGTAACAAGCTTAATGATCTATTGAGTTCCTCATTTAAATTATTCAACAAATATGAAGCTAGACAAATCAAACTAGCAACATTCATTAATGACTAATAAAGTAATAACATGTATTGATTTGTCATTGGTCCCTACTCCCTAGTAGTTAGAACACATGCATGTATATAAACTTGTTCCCCTTGTTTGGGTTTGTGTTCACGCTTCCGTTCTACGTCAACCACTAAAGACCATCTAACTTATCCAAAGTAACCAAAGAAATATATATACCATTACTCAATGGATGTTTGTTAACTCATGTTTATTTGAGGCTGAGTTCAAAAGTACTAGCAACTAAAGGACTTGTGCTTAAATCCCTAAAATTTGTTAAAGCTACATGAAGTTTATATTGGACTCAAAAGTCTTTTATCATCGTTTGAGCTTAAGTGATCAAAGCTCAGGCGCTACAAAATTTTGACAAAACAAAAGATGAGAATAGAAAGAGCACCAAATCATGAATATACAAGAGGTTCAGTTCTCCGCTATCAATAATTTGTTGGCACTACAAATTCTGGAGTCAAGAATTAAAAGTTCTTAAACCACTATTTTGTGAATTCGATTTTCATCCGATAAATATTCTGAACACAGATAACCATAGAACCCAGATTTCCATTACTGAGCAAATACTGACAAACTGAATATACGTAACAAGCCACTCTTAGTCCGAACTCACAAGTGCATTTTCAGTTGCAGGATACAATTATAAGTCACAAAGCTGTAGATAAAATTAACGGTCACAAAGCTTGTTTGTTTGAATGCTTCTAGAAGTGCATTTAGTCTGCAACAATGATTTGTACCTCCGGTGATGCACATGGGTAGGTAATGGAGTCCCTTAAAATCTGAGACTTTATCTTCAACTCTTTTTTCTTCGGAATTTTAGAGTGTGGGTCTATCCTCACCTTCTTCAACACAGGAGACCTTGCCAAGATAAGCCTCACAAAATTCAACTGATTCTTGGCATTGACAAAAGATGTAATCCATAGTTCGTTCAGACGCTTCAACATGATATCCGAATATTCTTCAACTCTGAAGTAGTCCCTTCTCGACATCGCGAACTTTGAATCGTCGAAAACCTACATCAAGTGTCTTGTGTAAGTGTATTTTGACATAATAATAATAACGAAAAAAAAAAAAAAAAAAAAGGATGGATATATGTTATAACGCTTACGTTAAGTGTCTCCAAGTTAGGGGAGCTTTTGACGAGAAGAGCAAGAATAGATAACTCAGTTTTTCTAGTGAAGTGTACATCATCTATATATAAGTGTTTGAGGTGGATTAATGTGGTTGAAAGCTCTCTTGGAACTTCGTCAACAGAAAAATCCCCGAACGCCTAAAACAGAGGTTACAAATAAGCAAACTCTTTTCCCCAAACTAGAATTAGTTAATTATATATCATGAGAAGAAAATTACATGAATCAGGTGAATCGATAGAGAAAAAATTTTAATCACCGGTAAGCACTCAAATATCTCACTAATGGTGGGACCGCCAATGCTACCAGAGATACATGGATCGCGAATATCCTGCAGCAACTTACAATAGTGAGATAAATTATGAAACCTGAGGTATGATCGATATTCTATCTTAGCAAGATAAGAATTTACCAGAATCACAGTCTCAAGCAACGGACAATTGGAAAGGAGATCTTGCAGCGTTCTCGTAGAGATAATTACCTCATCCAGGTATAAATTTGTGAGACTACCAAATCCATTAAATGTTGGTTGAAGGCCAAAACAACAACGAATGAGACAGAGGTCTGTTAAGTGACGGAATGAGTAGTGTGACGAGGGTAGACTATGCCCCGCACAATTAAAGTCAAATTTTAGTTTCTTGACTCTAGTTTTCCTCGACAAATAACTTAGTATAGGGTCAATGTTAACATGTTTCCTAGATTGGCACAGAGAAAGGGTGAACTCATTTATTGGACCATCGTAAATTAACAAAACTTCGCATATAGCATATATAAGTTTGCTTTTGTCCATAGTACGCCTTTCATTTGGTTGCTCACGTGTTTGATCCAGAATGGGCGACTCTGCCCCATCAACAGTCGATACATGAAAATTATTTTCCTTAAACACAAGGTTAGGAATTTTAGTCCAGCGGTATCTCCATTCCCTAGACAGGATACTTGTCCTTCCTGCATCTTGAATAGGTACAAGACATAGGATCGTTTCTATTATGCTTGACGGAAGGTTGCTGAGCTTATCCATATCCCTGGCTGCAATATAAGTTTATATAAAAATCTATTAGTAACATTGTTCGGTACACATAACAAACAAATTCTTAATCGAACTTAAGCATGGATATAAATTTCTTATTAGTTTTGAAACACAACTACACAAGTGACAAACATATGAAACAACAGTTAAATCTTCATATCTATATCTATATAAACAAACACAATCATAACTAATAAACCTTTGATGATCGTGACGCAGGACGTGGAAGCGGATTTTGTTAACCTTAATCCAAGGGTTGATAAACGAGGGTAAACCTCCAGGGAATAAAACCCTAACAGAGATAAAACTCTAAAACACAATTGTATTAGTAATAAATTCCAATATTGATAAACAACGAAAACAATTTACCAATTGTCTAGGTCAATCTACAGTCCCATTATCTAACGAATATAGTTTAACAATCAAAGAAGGGGGTTCATCATATCAAAATCAGTGGGTTCAACAGCTAAACTCTAGGGGTTTTGATTGGCAAATATTATTTGTAATAATGCGCAAGTTGACATATGGAACCCTAGGGTTAGATCAATTTTGATTTCCATGAATATTTAAGCAAATCCAAACACTATTTCTTCAAGTGCTTAAAAAAAAGAAGAGAGAATTTCATATATATCCCTCATTGGATGGATAATTACATATATATCATTTGTTCCAGTTTTTTATACACAAAGAACAATGGTTTTAATGCATCAAAAGGATATATTTGTAATTTTTAAATTAAGCAGAAACATATATGTAAAAGCCACAAAGAAAAATTCCTAAACTTTATTTCCTAAAGTGCTTATTTTAAGCAGAAAAACGAAATCCTAAACTCTATTTGCTAAAGTGCCTATTTTAAGCAGATAAATGCAATCTTAAACAACATTCCCAAAGTGCTTAATCTAAGTAGAAAAGAGCAATCTTAAACACTATATTCTAAAGTGCATATTTTAAGCGTTAAATAACACAGATATTAAGGGGGTAATTGTCTTAGCTTATATAATGAGCTTACGAGCTTGTTCACTTGAGCGCATGAACTAATATAGTCTTAGTTTAATTGATGGACTTATAAAAACTATAACTTCAACTTGATAATTAAGCGTAAAAAAGTGGGCTTATGAGATTTTCCAGTGTCAACAAAAGCCAAAATATCTAGCTAACCCAAACACCCTCATAAGCTTATGAAATTTTGAATAAGGTTGTAAGCTTATTAAACAAACACCCCCTAAGCACATTATACAACAAATGAACATCACGACATCACGTTATAAAGAAGAGATCGAAGCAGAAGATTATCGTGTTATAAAAAATATAGTGATTTAAACACAGAAAAGTATGCTCGGGTAAACATGTTTGTTGGACCATAACAAAAACGTAGTAGAATGATCATGGAGAAGAGTTGTAGCGTTAAGATACTTGTATTGCCATAATTCATGTTATAACTAATATAATTGTACAAATAAGCGAAACTCATATATCCTTACTTTATATGGCGAGTAACAAGCTTAATGATCTATTGAGTTCCTCATTTAAATTATTCAACAAATATGAAGCTAGACAAATCAAACTAGCAACATTCATTAATGACTAATAAAGTAATAACATGTATTGATTTGTCATTGGTCCCTACTCCCTAGTAGTTAGAACACATGCATGTATATATTTATATATATATAACACAACTTCTTACGTGAAGATAGAAGAAGCGAAGCTAGTGCGTCATGAGTACGACGAAAACGTAAGCGTATCTATGTGATTAACTTTTGTGGACTAGGCTATAACGAAGAGAGAAAATTAGGTTTGTGGGAAGATCAACAATTTGGGCCCAAAATAAATAAAAAAATGACTCACTTGGGCAAATTTGTAAAAGATTTTGGCACATTGCCTTTTTTTAAAACAGGCATATATTTTCTTTAAATTTTAAATTACATTATTTTTAAAGAAACTTAAAGATATAATATATTTAATTTTTTTTAATATAAATGAGATGTTACGTTTGAGAAATTTATTTATGTCGTTTTGGGCATTTTCTAAAACGGTTCGTATAACATGCGTCAATTTGGCCCGTGCTTGTTTAGCCCATGCCCGTTTGACCCGTTGCTCGTGCCCTCCCGGCCCCCTGTTTTGCCACCTCTAATCCTACGTGATTTTTATATATGGATAGAGGGTTTATGGGTAATTTTAGTTTTAAAAGCTCTTGACAAATTTAAGCAAATCCAGACAATAGCTCCTGTTTGTCTTTCTTGGCAGCTATGGTTTTAAACCAACAGCCAAACACCCCCTAGTCAACTTTTCATATAAAAGGTTACAAATGGGCTAATTTCGTTCTGATTTGTTTCGGGCCAAATTTCATGGGATTGGGCTGCTTTCTTGACTTTAGAACATGATCTTTATATTGTTTGTGTTGGTCACCAAAATAAAAGGACATAATCTATGATTATGTCCATTTATATTGTTATTTGCTATGTTAACTAAAAAAAGTTGCAATATTAATGGTTATTAATCATCGCCATGGTAGTTCAGTGTTAGTTGACATGCAAATCATGTTCTCGTGTTGTTTTAAATCATATATAGTGTTATGCGATTTATCTTTTTCATGTTGGTCGTGACACCGGTATGTTGGGTCTCCAGTGTGTTGGTTCCCTTTCGTATCATTGCTAGATTTACTTTAACTTTTCAGCACCAGTTATATATGCCATGCCATGCTAATTTGTTTTATTATCATGGGCTCTAAGTGCTAATTAAGTAAGATGGGACTTATCAATGTAATTATTTTTACTTTCTAGTAACGAAATAATTGGTGTATATCATGACCAAAAGTACTTATTTGTTTGTAAGCTGTGCATCTCATGCTATTTCCATGTTCTACACGATCAAATTGTACTTCTAACAAATACATCAAACTAACGAAACGAGCATCATGAATAGCCAGTTCGACCATCAAATGAATCAATAACATGTTAATCTAGTATCAATAACAAGGAAAGTAGAATTTAACACGATTAAATCAAATGCAACAACTATATACAATTAACACATTTCAATAAACAAATAAAATTCCAAACATAACAAATATTCAAAACATTTAAGAATCCTATACACGTATGCCATGAAATCAATCCGAATGACTATCAGAGTACGTATCATAACCTCAAAAACTAACACCATCCGAGCTCAAATACTCATCTTCATAATCATAACTATAAGAAGAATAATAAGACTCAACATGAGGTGACCAAGGAAGACATAGAAAATTCCATACACATATCACGAAACGAGCTAGTTCTTGAAGTGGAAAACATATCACCAGATCTAGTAACTCTTCACCCGATATTCGTTCTGTTGAACATGCTATAGATTGCCATATATCAGCTGATACGCTGGCTGTTGATGCGATTAATATGGTGTTGAATACCATCTTTGGCTATGTGAGTTTTTTTTAAAAGATTTGGTTTATGGAATAATAGTCACAGGTTGGTTAATCTATCTGTCATTAGGAGGAACAGTTTGGATTGGTTATGGTTTCATGTTGTTTTTTTTGTCCATAAGGATTACTATGAAAATCTGGTGGAATATTATGTTTGACTTTTTATTTATATATTTAGTTATCTATTAATTTAATATAATTTATTAGCAAATTGAATATTATTATTTTTTTAACTAAAACATAAAAATTAAGATCAATTGAAAAGGATAGTCATAAATAAAAGCCTTCTAGTTATATAACATGATTCAAGGCCATTAACAATGTGTTGTGGGATTGTTTATCGTTCGATTAGCTATACCATGATCGTCATTTTGATCACTAGACTTTAAGGACATTTATATATATGTTATATCGGTTTTATGATTAACGAGTTTATGGCTCTAGGCGGGTGATATACAGTGGGATCTTAAGATTATACATGAATACGTACTCTATTGACTTCATTTTAAATCAGGACAAGAAAGACGGGTACAAGCGAATCAGGTTGAACTCTAGCTTCTTGAGCATCAAGGTATATTGCCCCAAATAGTTGCAAGTTTTTCATAATGCTTGCATTTTATCTACGGTGATATACACATCCTTCGTCGTATGATGTGAAATTGTTGATTAGGAACATATGACTATCCGACTACGTTAGTGTCCATTCAAAAATGGTTACCAAATAAGAATCAGAAAGCTTTTCGACTATTCAAAATCTATTGAGACGAAAGAAGTTAACAAACAAAAAAGAATGATTCACGAATGCTATAACATATACTCTAAATGAATAAAAATAATCTAATGATCACGATGATGGTCCACATGATTATGTTTATGCGTATGAGGGAGATGCTTAATTTTTCCTCTACCACGTACTTGTGCACATCCAAATTCACATGCAAGCTCACAAACATGATCACTAGGAGGCTCTAACACCATGCAAATATCCATGCAAGCGGCCGTGCACGAAATTCGACCTCCTGGCGCCGGAGCTACAATATCTGATGGAGGCGTTGCTGTTCTCGACCATTCTGACATTTTAGCCATTCTTTCTTCTTCATCTTTGGCCAATTTTTCGGCATCATCCATTGTTCCTGGTCGTGATGCGGATGTTGTTGTTGTTGAAAAGCAAAAGGACATAGTATGTCATAATCTATAATTCTAAGTCAGTTTATATTGTTAGTTGCTATTTTTCTAACCAAAAAATGCAATATTAATGGTTATTAATCATCGCGATGGTAGCTCATTGGTTGAGGATATGCAAATCATGTTCTCATGTTCTTTTAAATCATAGTGTTACGCTTTTTATCTTTTCATGTTGGTCGTGACAGTGGTCTAGGGCCTCCGGTAAGCCGGTTCCCTTTCGTACTGTATCAGTTATATATGCCATGCCAAATCATAGTGTTTCATACTTTAACTTTTCAGCATCAGTTATATATGCCATGCCATGCTAATTTGTTTTATTACTGTATCATGGGCTCTAAGTGCTAATTAAGTAAGGTGGGACTTATCAATGTAATTATTTTTACTTTCTAGTAACGAAAGAATTGGTGTATAGCATGATCAAAAAGTATTTATTTGTTTGTAAGCTGTGCATCTTATGCTATTTCCATGTTCTACACGATCAAATTGTACTTCTAACAAATACATCAAACTAACGAAACGATCATCATGAATAGCCAGTTCGACCATCAAATGAATCAATAACATGTTAATCTAGTATCAATAACAAAGAAAGTAGAATTTAACACGATTAAATCAAATGCGACAACTATATACAATTAACACATTTCAATAAACAAATAAAATTCCAAACATAACAAATATTCAAAACATTTAAGAGTCCTATACACGTATGCCATGAAATCAATCCGAATGACTATCAGAGTACGTATCATAACCCGAAAAACTAACACCATCCGAGCTCAAATACTCATCTTCATAATCATAACTATAAGAAGAATAATAAGACTCAACATGAGGTGACCAAGGAAGACATAGAAAATTCCATACACATATCACGAAACGAGCTAGTTCTTGAAGTGGAAAACATATCACCAGATCTAGTAACTCTTCACCCGATATTCGTTCTGTTGAACATGCTATAGATTGCCATATATCAGCTGATACGCTGGCTGTTGATGCGATTAATATGGTGTTGAATACCATCTTTGGCTATGTGAGTTTTTTTTAAAAGATTTGGTTTATGGAATAATAGTCACAGGTTGGTTAATCTATCTGTCATTAGGAGGAACAGTTTGGATTGGTTATGGTTTCATGTTGTTTTTTTTGTCCATAAGGATTACTATGAAAATCTGGTGGAATATTATGGTTGACTTTTTATTTATATATTTAGTAATCTATTAATTTAATATTATTTATTAGCAAATTGAATATTAATTTAATTAAAGCATAAAAATTAAGATCAATTAAAAAGGATAGTCATAAACAAAAAACTTTTAGTTTTATAACATGATCAAGGCCATTAACAATGTGTTGTGGGATTATTTATCGTTTGATTAGCTATACCATGAACGTCATCTTGATCAATAGACTTTAAGGACATTTATATATAAATGTTATATATATCGGTTTATGAATAGCGAGTTTATGGCTCTAGGCGGGTGATATACAGTTGCATCTTAAGATTATACATGAATACTCTATTGACTTCGTTTTAAATTAGGACAAGAAAGATGGGTACAAGCTAATTAGGTTGAACTCTAACTTCTTGAGCATCAAGGTATATCGCCCCGAGTAGTTGCAAGTTTTTCATAATGTTTACATTTTATCCATGGTGCTATCCACATCCTTCGTCATATGAAGTGAAATTGATGATTAGGAACATATGACTATCCGAGTTCGTTAGTGTCCATTCAAAAATGGTTACCAAATAAGAATTAAGAAAACTTTTCGATTATTAGAAAATCTATTGAGACGAAAGTAGTTGCCAAACAAAAAAGAATGATTCACGAATGCTATAACATATGCTCTAAATGAATAAAAAAAAGGGGATAACTTGGCTACAATTATTATAGCTAATTAGCTACAATCCCTTATTTAAAATACACAATCAATGAGTCAGGGACCCACAAAAAAGAATCAGGGACCTACAGAAAGAATAAAATACTCACACTTATAGCACTAAATTGTAGCTAATTGGCTACAAAAAATTGTAGCTAATATATTCCCTAAAAAAAATCTAATGATCACGATGATGGTCCACATGGTTATGTTTATGCGTATGAGGAAGATGCTTAATTTTTCCTCTACCACGTACTTGTGCACATCCAAATTCACATGCAAGCTCACAAACATGATCACTAGGAGGTTCTAACACCATGCAAATATCCATGCAAGTGGCCATGCACGAAATTGGACCTCCTGGCGCCGGAGCTACAATATCTGATGGAGGCGTTGCTGTTCTCGACAATTCTAACATTTTAGCCATTCTTTCTTCTTCATCTTTGGCCATTTTTTCGGCGTCATCTGTTGTTCCTGGTCGTGATGCGGATGTTGTTGTTGTTACCACCACTAATATAAAGATTGCTAGTTTTTCTAAATGCATGATTTGAGAAATTGAGGGGTAAAAGTGAAAACTGAAACGTTTTCACCATAAATTTGAGGAGTCCATTTCTCTAGGCTCCTTATTTTAATCTTTGTCACATGTATAAGTTTGGATGGTTGGATGGTCAATGAATGGGTTTGTGTTGTATTCAACTTGAACACCACACTATGTATTTAGCAATTTTTTTAATAAATTCAGTAATTTACTACTACATGCAATTATTGAATATAAATTCCTTAGTTTGAACCCCACACGTTCCATTAAATTTCGAGAGACTGAGTCGTGTGGGTTTGTTTAACATTCAAAGTTCAAACTAGTATTACTTGTCTAGGAAAATTCTCATCCTCAATATTCAAACATGTAACGGTCTATCACTATCCATTGACTTCACATGCAATCATACCTTAGTCAACTCCTTTTTCAATTTTAATATCATGCTTCAGAATTTGTACATAAACAATTAATGACATCATCCCCTTAATTTTATGATTACCACCAGTACAAATAAACCAAGCATAAAACCACCTTAAATCACTATGGCCACCACCATTACAGCACCTCTTTAAAGCTAAAGTTTTTATTTGTCTTGTCTATACTAAATTTCATTCCAATAATCCCATCATTCTCTAGCTTGTGCCATTCATCAAAAACAAGCACTTCTTCACTTCAAATCCACACTCTTTCCCATCGTGAACTCGAGTTAACCAGTTTGTAGAGCTAGACTCATGGAGCCCAGATACTGATTGTTGTTCATGGGACCGTGTCAATTGTAGCATAGCTACAACTACAACTAGAAGTGAGACTTCACTTAAATGATATCGTCCCTTTATTCACTCCAGTTACAGTGTTTTCCAACATCCTGACTCCGGTTTTCAGTATCTGGTCACTTAAACAACTTGATATTGTAAATTTGTGTAATTCTGATCACTGAATAATGAGTTTGAGTACAATACAAACATAATGCTAAATGATCAAACGAGCTTGGCCATCATCATAACCTTCACGTACTTAGTATCGCCAGGGATTGCCAAATGGATCATCTTAAGGATTTCTTCATCGGAAAGGACGGCCAAGACCAAATGGATGCAAATTATTGTTGATTGTGGTGTTCTAGCTCCTTTAACACTGACTCCACACAAAATCTAATGATCATTTGTAACAGTTGCGCCTCAAACGTCTATTTAATGTAAGAGTGTTCAATGTGCGGGCTCCTGTTTCAAATGAACACAAATGTCTACCTCATAGTTCAAATGAAATGAGATTATATGTGTACTAATTTTCTAGCCATCACAATTATATCCACGGAATTGCTCAAATAAAATTTTAGAGCGAAGCTGTAAATTCGATAATATAACAATTTCAACCTTACCCTACGAGTTTAAATATTAAATGATGTGTGTTCCCAACTGTGTGAACCCATTGTTGTAGATGGAAATGTAGCACAGTTGGTATAGCCGTTGCAGTGGAGAGGTTATGGGTTCCTAGTGAAACCACCAATCTAAGCTTATCATGGTTATTGTGGTGGCAGGTTGAATGGTCATGATAAGTAGATAAGGTGGAAATGTAGCTAGATGGCTATTGGTGCTTAAAATGGTGAACTTGATGCTGCAAAGTGATGATTTGCCAGCAAACTTCTATTGGAATTGAAGAATGTTTGAAGAATATTTGTTTCTTGTTATGAGCATTGGATATTTGTGATGTACTAGTGAGTTCTGATGTATAGAATGTGGTAGTATTCTCAAGAGTTATAGGCTTGTCTATAATTCTTTCATTGATTGTATAAGTCATTGTTATTAATAAAATATGTTCACCTTTTGCGAAAAAAAAAAAAAAAAGAAAAAAGAAAAAAAAAAGAAAAAGAAAAAGAAAAAGTAGTTTTATACCATAGTTCTACCGAAGATGATCTTTTCACTCTTCCTTCACTCATATGTGCACCAGATATGAGCCTTTAAACCATCATGCATGTTGTTATGTACCTTCTGGGCTTTTGCAAACAAAGCAGGCGCTATTCTCAGTTTGATGCATGTTTTGGTCATATTTGTTGCACTCACACATACTTGAGCAATGAGCATCGAATAGTATTACTTGAAATTTAGACCATGAGCATTTGCGATAATGTTGCTACTCATGGTCCAACGTGTGACACATTTATGGATATATTTGTTACTTAGACGAAAACAGTATTGTTTTCAACAAACTAAGTCTTGGTGCCGATTAATTTCCCTTTTCCCACGGCTTGCTTATTGTATAGAAATAATATATGATAACTCTTTTTGTTTATGGCTAACATCCGAAAAGACTAAAATTTCATTTACTTTCATTTTGGTAGACGGATACTTAAAAAACAACCTTGTTTTCCATCAAATCACAAGTCTAGCTTTATGTCGACTTCTTTTCCAATTCTTCCACGACATGTGTGTCAAAGCCGATGTAAATTAAACCTGGACCACCTAGATGTTATTGAAGCAAGAAAATTTTAACAAATATAACGTACTCAAAGTCCATTTCTTATTGGATTGTTTTCATGAAGACTTGTAATTACTCTCAGTTTCGTATACAAGTTTTGTTCGATTATCTCCGCAAGACATATTGGAGTCAAAGTACACCAGGACCACCCAGAAAATGTAGGAAGATATTTTTTCTCACAGAAATATGGATAAGATGTATACGTAAGTCATCGGATTGGGCGATAATAACAGTCATATATTTGACAGAAAAGAAAATTCAGCGCCACGTTTTCATAGAACAACCAAAATCCACCATGACAAGCACACCAGTTTTTAAGTTTATATTATCTATCTTTTTTAGTTCCATAATTATAATCCCAACATTCTCTTGTCCCGTTTATCAAAAGCAAGCACTACTCCACTTCAAATCCACCCTCACCGCCATCCACAATTCCAAATATTCCGTTAAGTTTGTAGAACTAGACTCATGGAATTCTTCGAGTTCTGATTGTTGCTCTTGGGAGCGTGTTACTTGCTCCAGAACCGGAAGTGTTACCGAGCTTCAGCTATCTGGGGTAGCCATTCCTCCTATAGATTCCGATCCAGTTTCAATACCTTCTGAAATCTTGAGTCCGATTTTTCGTATTCGGTCACTTGAACTACTTGATATCTCGCGGAATCTTTTGGAAGGCGAGATCCCAGGAGAGGGGTTTGGCAATCTCACCAAACTGCTTCATCTTGACATGATGTATAATAGTTTCAATGGTCCCATCCCCAGCCAACTTTTCCAGTTAACAAAGTTGAAGGATATTTCATTACGAAATAATCATTTCTCCGGTGGAATCCCATTATCAATTGTAAACCTCACGAAATTAGAATCACTGGATTTGTCTCAAAATTATTTATCATTGGAAATTCCAACCTCCATAGGAAGACTAACCAACTTGACATTTCTGAACTTGATGCTTAACCAGTTTAATGGCCCGATACCATCATCGATGCAAAACTTGAGCAAGCTAAGTGCCCTTCTACTCGGCGGCAACATGTTCACCGGAGAGATCCCGAATTGGTTATTCAAAATCAGAACTCTAGAAGCATTGGTCATTGGTGGAAAGGGAAGCAACTTGATTTGGAATAACACAACTGAGGTTGATCCAAGATGTAGTCTACAAGAGATCTCAATGCCTTCTTGTGGAATTTCTGGCCAAATTCCTGAATGGATTTCATCACAGAAAGAGTTGATGTTTCTTGATTTGAGCGGGAATAAATTGGAGGGAAGATTCCCACATTGGCTGGCGGAGATGAACAACATCAGTTCGATGGTTCTTTCAGATAACAGCCTCAGCGGACAAATCCCGCCTCGCCTATTTGAGTCGGAGTCGTTAGAGCTTCTTGATTTGTCCGGGAACAAATTTTCAGGAGAGTTGCCAGAAAATATAGGTAACGCCACAAAGATCAGTTATCTTACGGTATCCGAAAATAATTTTTCAGGACCAATTCCAACATCCATCTCCAATTTAACGGAATTACTGTCGCTGGACTTGTCCCGAAACAGATTTTCTGGTGACAGTTTACCTATTTTCGGATCTAAATATTATTTTTCTCTCGATTTGTCAAACAATGATTTCTCTGGTAAGATCCCAACGAATTTTCCTAAAGGAACCGCAATTCTTTATTTAGGCGGGAATAAGTTTTCTGCCCGTTTGCCTTCTGATTTGACTAAATTAGTCAACCTTAGAGTTCTTGATCTTCATAACAGCATTATCACAGGAAATTTACAAGATATTCTCCCTCAATTCCCTACTCTTGAAATCCTTATCCTAAGAAACACTTCCCTCAACGGATTTATCCCGAACAATATATCCATGTGCACTTCTCTTCGAATTCTTGATCTCTCCAGGAACAACCTAACAGGAAGCATTCCACGACAGATGGCAAATCTTCCAATAATGAATATGTCAGCATATCCGAATCTGATAAGGGATTTGGATGAACAAACACTTGAAAACTTAATAGTGAATTGGAAGAAGTCTTCTCAACGCCTAGGCAACCCGCGTATCTTTGTTTTGTTGGACTTGTCGAGCAACAATATTTTTGGTGAAATACCAGCATCATTAGGCAATCTCAAAGCTCTAAAACAGCTCAACATATCACACAACAAGATTTCTGGGAACATTCCACAGTCATTTGGCAATTTAGAGGAAATAGAGAGCTTGGATGTTTCACACAATGAACTCTCAGGTTCGATTCCTCAATCACTAGATCAGCTTGGCCAACTCTCAGTTCTAGATGTGAGCAACAACATGTTGACGGGTAAAATTCCTCGTGGTGGGCAAATGGACACTATGAATGAGTTGAGGTATTTTCAAAACAATAGTGGATTATGCGGTATGCAGATTAATATCACATGTCGTGAGGATATACCACCATTAGAAGGAAGAGATGAGGAAGAGGAGGATCTATCATGGATTTTTTGGAAAGGAACATGGATCGGTTTTCCTATTGGATTCTTCTCAACAATCTTGATAATAATTCTTTTAAATTTTATACAATTTTTCAAAATTTGGTAAGAACTCCTGTTGAGTTTGCTCTTTGTCAATCCTTGTATCAGTTAAGATTTTTATTGTTGTTTGTACTTTGTTTCCAGCGTTTCTCTAGTTTTAATTTTAATATTGGCGTGCAAAATAAAATCCTATTACTACGATGAGAAATAAAAAAATTTACATCAGACTTTATTTTTCTAAAATTTGGAGTAATTATTATGTTTCTCCTTTCTATATTTGTAGTTAGAGAAATTTACATAGTTGGAATATGTTTTCTTTTTTCTTTTGTAATAAAAGAAAAAGTTGATAAAAATGCTAAAAACTAGTCAAAATAAAGAGTGATATAATTTTATTTTCTCTTAATGAAATAGCATATCACTAAACAACCAGTCAATTGTACCTTAACTGATACTTTTTTGTTAAGTGATAATTCTTGTAGCGATTACTCCTTTATTAAGCTACTCTTAAGCTATAATAATTGTTAATCGATCCTTGTATCTAAGATATCTAAATGTTGCAGGTTATAGTGCACCCTGTATATTAGCTCCTGAGTTGTAATCTGTTTCTAGCTTTAATCTCAGTATATCGTCTTTCCGATTCAAAACAGAATCCGTACGAGTTTACTGTGAGCAAAGAAAACCATTTTAGCCTAGCATTTGATCTGTTACATACTTACATGTTTATACGAGTTTCTCTGTTTACACATCCTCTGTTTACATAGCCCTGTTTTATTTCTATTTTCAGCATTCCACCAACATTTGGTACTGATATGTGTATGATAGTGTTTCATAGACGTGTTGCTATATAATTGATGTACTAGTAACTAATTAGAATTATAGTGTTCCATAGAACCACCATCGGCAACACGGAACCAAATACCAATGCTAAGGTTAGTGTTACGGATCTTTGCTAAGACGTACAATATATAAAATTTACACGTGGAAATCAAAAATAACAACTTTATATTCCTGCTGTAATACTAAGACTGGCACTAAAATATGAAACGTTGAAACAAAGCCGAAATTAACAAACCGCATAACTGTTACATGCATGATTAGTATCACTGAACTAAAAAGGACACTGTAATAGTTCAACTGTATTCAGCCGAAAACAAAACTTGAGCCAAACATAAAAGCTGAGTAATTTGCTTTATAGTTTATGGATTTAGTTCATTTTTCTTTTTCGTATCAGATGCACTTTGCTCAAATCTGTTTAGTTTTGCTGATAAATATAGGAAATGACATAAATACCCACCTTCATATTTCATCTTTTTATTTTAAAATTATTTTAATTCAAATACATCACTTTCAAACATCATAACCCCACCTTCAAACATTATCTCCATACCATCATCTTCAAGCAACTCATGAACGTCCAACTACTTGTACCAATATGCCCTCGAATTTAACAGTCAAACCTGGTCAAACTAACACAATTAAGCTAAATGGACTGAATCCGTAACGGGTCAAAACCACAGGACTGGAGCTGAGACGAAAAGGAAAAATGGACTCAATCTGTAATATCCTACAAACCACAACGACCATTTATGCAGTTTACTCTTTATAAAACATAGCTCCTTACGTTTTCAGACATTCTTAAAATCAGCAAAAAAAACTGCAGGACCAGCTGGCCCATTCATTAAACACAAACGTCAGCCAAAAGTTTAAATTAAAATGAAATTATGTGTAATGATCTTCTAGGCATCTCAACTATGTTCAAACAACTGCTCAAATAATGAAATAAAATGAAGAAAAGGTCATATAATAATTGTTATAACCGATCTTGTATGTTGCAGCTTATAGTGCACCTTGTGTATTAGCTCCTAAGTTGTAATTTCAATGTATAAATATTTCTGTTTAAAATATAATCCGTACATGTTTATACGAGCTACTATGTTTACACATCATCCTCTATTAACATGTGGTACTGATATGTGTATGATAGTGTTCCATATATGTGTTGCCATATATATATAAGTGATGTAACTAATGGGAATTTTAGTTGGTTGTCTATCAGTTACAATCGCACCATGAACTTGACCATATGCACATCAGATATACGATACATAAAACCTCCACCGGCAACATGAAAAAGCAAATACCAATGTTAAAGTTAGTGTTATGGATCTTTCTAAGACAGTATATATAAATTTACACTGGAAATTAAAAATAGGAAATATATACTCCTGCTGTAATATAAAGACTTGCACTAAAATATGAAACGTTCAAACAAAGTCCAAATTAACAAACAGCCTAACTGTTACATGCTTGATTAGTATCACTGAACTAAAAAGTCCAATATTCTTGATTAGTTCAAAGATTGTAGTGTTTTCATGTACAAAATAAGTCTTGGTGTCAATTGCTTCCCTTTTCCTACGGCATGTTTATTAATGTATGATAACTCCATTTTTGTTCTATGCCTCATATCCAAAAAGACCAACGTCTAATTTACTCTCATGTTGGTTGACCGGATCGAATACTTAAAAACGACCTTATTTTCCACCAAGTCAAGCAAACAAGTGTTCCTATCGAAGTCCAGCTAACCTGGACCACCTGATGCTCTGAAATAGAAGTTTTTAATAAATATGATGTCATTTAAGTTCGATTTATTTAGGCCTCACATTTAAGAGATATATCAAAAGGATATTAGGTATCATCATTCTTAGCTTTGTTTTTACGGGCCCTGAATTATTAAAATGAAGACATTACTTTGTAAAAGTTAGATTTAAATGTTGTAATAAAGAGTTTCAAATAAGATACGTTATTGTTAAGTACGTATTACACTATAGATTGATATGATCTATTTTAGTAGGGATTGGTTTTGTATACGTATTGCACACCAATATACTCTCGATCTCTTGTTTCGGTAAGAATAAATAAGACTTAAAATAACGTTATTTCACCAAATATAGCTATTTGAATTGATGTTATAACAAACAGTGTCACGTTTTATCTTTTTAAAAGTAATCAAACGTAACAAAGTTTATGTATCTTCAAAGAATACATTGGTTAGCCACCGCGTCTAAGATGGCAAGTTTTGTCAACCGCATAACATCACGTGCGGGAAGGTATACATTACTTTGAACATGAAGTTTGTATGTCCCATTGTCCATCACTTGATTGACGTTAGGCTACAAGTTTTTAGTATTTGACAGCGCGAATGTTAAAAATCTCAACAAACTAATTACAAATTGAATCACTAATATGTTGGTTTTTAAATTAAACCATAGCCTTAAAAATATGATTAACAAAAGGGAAAAATGTCTAAAAATACATTCAACTTGCCACTTATTACTATTGTATGCTATAAACTTTTTTTTTCCTATTGTATGCACAAACTTTCTTAATCACCCTATTGTAACAATATTACGGGTTTTTATTCTATTAATTACACCGTAATTAGTGTGATTAAGTATTACCACGTCATCAAAAACCCGTAATATTGTTACAATAGGGTGATTAAGAAAGTTTGTGCATACAATAGGAAAAAAAAAAGTTCATAGCATACAATAGTAATAAGTGGCAAGTTGAATGTATTTTTAGACATTTTTCCCTTAACAAAAGCCTTTAGTTTAGTATTATCAGTTTACTAGCTTGAAGCTACTTTTACATGTAAAAGCAAAAGAGTCATATCATTATATGATTTGTATACACGAGTGCCCAAATAACCTTTCCATGAATGTTAATAAGATAAATATATTGTCAGACTCAAATAATAATAATAATAATAATAATAATAATAATAATAATAATATTTAAAAAGAGAAAAAAAAATTACACATTACTGCTTAAATATATTGTCAGACTCAAATGTTATAGAAGAAAGGGCAAAAGAATCCACTACCCATTGAGTTGACTTAAAAATTGTAGACATACAAGCTCAGATCATTTTTCTACTGCGCCTTGCGTGGTTTATAACTTGTGCACCATATAATAAAGCAATACATTATTTTCTATGAATTTATATAAACGAATAAAAGAAACGAATAAAATATCTACATTTCATTCCCTATTTAATGACTACCATAACACATACCAATGAATCAAAAACATAGGACCACCAAAATCCACCATGGCAAGCACACCAATATTAAAGTTAATGTTATCCATCTCGCTAATACTCGCTTCCATCATAATCCCATCATTCTCTTGTCCCATTCATCAAAAGCATGCACTACTTCACTTCAAATCCACCCTCACCGCCACCTACAATTCCAAATATTCCGATAAGTTTGCACAACTACACTCATGGAATTCGACTTCTGATTGTTGCTCTTGGGAGCGTGTTACTTGCTCCAGAACCGGAAGTGTTACGGGGCTTGAGCTAGCTATGGTAACCATGCATATCGGAGATTCCGATCCAGTTTCAATATCTTCTGAAATCTTGACTCCTCTTTTTCATATCCAGTCACTTGAACTACTTGATATCCCGTCGAATTATTTTGGAGGCGAGATCCCAGGAGATGGGTTTGGTAATCTCACCAAACTGCTTCATCTTGACATGAGACATAACAACTTCAATGGTTCCATCGCCAGCCAACTTTTCCAATTAAAAAATTTACATTACTTGGACATAACAACATCAGTTCGATGGTTCTTTCAGATAACAGCCTCAGCGGACAAATCC
Source organism: Artemisia annua (assembly GCA_014162995.1). Classification (NCBI taxonomy): domain Eukaryota; kingdom Viridiplantae; phylum Streptophyta; class Magnoliopsida; order Asterales; family Asteraceae; genus Artemisia; species Artemisia annua. Next base: position 31,192 of record LBNU01034967.1, read on the forward strand.
CGCCTCGCCTATTTGAGTCGGAGTCGTTAGAGCTTCTTGATTTGTCCGGGAACAAATTTTCAGGAGAGTTGCCAGAAAATATAGGTAACGCCACAAAGATCAGTTATCTTACGGTATCCGAAAATAATTTTTCAGGACCAATTCCAACATCCATCTCCAATTTAACGGAATTACTGTCGCTGGACTTGTCCCGAAACAGATTTTCTGGTGACAGTTTACCTATTTTCGGATCTAAATATTATTTTTCTCTCGATTTGTCAAACAATGATTTCTCTGGTAAGATCCCGACGAATTTTCCTAAAGGAACCGCAATTCTTTATTTAGGCGGGAATAAGTTTTCTGCCCGTTTGCCTTCTGATTTGACTAAATTAGTCAACCTTAGAGTTCTTGATCTTCATAACAGCATTATCACAGGAAATTTACAAGATATTCTCCCTCAATTCCGTACTCTTGAAATCCTTATCCTAAGAAACACTTCCCTCAACGGATTTATCCCGAACAATATATCCATGTGCACTTCTCTTCGAATTCTTGATCTCTCCAGGAACAACCTAACAGGAAGCATTCCACGACAGATGGCAAATCTTCCAATAATGAATATGTCAGCATATCCGAATCTGATAAGGGATTTGGATGAACAAACACTTGAAAACTTAATAGTGAATTGGAAGAAGTCTTCTCAACGCCTAGGCAATCCGCGTATCTTTGTTTTGTTGGACTTGTCGAGCAACAATATTTTTGGTGAAATACCAGCATCATTAGGCAATCTCAAAGCTCTAAAACAGCTCAACATATCACACAACAAGATTTCTGGGAACATTCCACAGTCATTTGGCAATTTAGAGGAAATAGAGAGCTTGGATGTTTCACACAATGAACTCTCAGGTTCGATTCCTCAATCACTAGATCAGCTTGGCCAACTCTCAGTTCTAGATGTGAGCAACAACATGTTGACGGGTAAAATTCCTCGTGGTGGGCAAATGGACACTATGAATGAGTTGAGGTATTTTCAAAACAATAGTGGATTATGCGGTATGCAGATTAATATCACATGTCGTGAGGATATACCACCATCAGAAGGAAGAGATGAGGAAGAGGAGGATCTATCATGGATTTTTTGGAAAGGAACATGGATCGGTTTTCCTATTGGATTCTTCTCAACAATCTTGATAATAATTCTTTTAAATTTTATACAATTTTTCAAAATTTGGTAAGAACTCCTGTTGAGTTTGCTCTTTGTCAATCCTTGTATCAGTTAAGATTTTTATTGTTGTTTGTACTTTGTTTCCAGCGTTTCTCTAGTTTTAATTTTAATATTGGCGTGCAAAATAAAATCCTATTACTACGACGAGATATAAAAAAATTTACATCAGACTTTATGTTTGTAAAATTTGGAGTAATTATTATGTTTCTCCTTTCTATAAGAGAAATTTACATAGTTGGAATATGTTTTCTTTTTTCTTTTGTAATAAAAGAAAAAGTTGATAAAAAAGTTAAAAACTAGTCAAAATAAAGAGTGATATAATTTTATTTTATTTTCTCTTAATGAAATAGCATATCACTAAACAACCAGTCAATTGTACCTTAACTGATACTTTTTTGTTAAGTGATAATTCTTGTAGCGATTACTCCTTTATTAAGCTACTCTTAAGCTATAATAATTGTTAATCGATCCTTGTATCTAAGATATCTAAATGTTGCAGGTTATAGTGCACCCTGTATATTAGCTCCTGAGTTGTAATCTGTTTCTAGCTTTAATCTCAGTATATTGTTTTTCCGGTTCAAAACAGAACCCGTACGAGTTTACTGTGAGAAAATAAAACCATTTTGGCCTAGCATTTGATCTGTTACATGTTTATACGAGTTTCTCTGTTTACACATCCTCTGTTTACATAGCCCTGTTTTATTTCTATTTTCAGCATTCCACCAACATTTGGTACTGATATGTGTATGATAGTGTTCCATAGATGTGTTGCTATATAATTGATGTAACTAATGAGAATTATAGTGTTCCATAGAACCACCATCGGCAACACGGAACCAAATACCAATGCTAAGGTTAGTGTTACAGATCTTTGCTAAGACAATACATAAAATTTACACGTGGAAATCAAAAATAACAACTTTATATTCCTGCTGTAATACAAAGACTTGCACTAAAATATGAAACGTTGAAACAAAGCCGAAATTAACAAACCGCATAACTGTTACATGCTTGATTAGTATCACTGAACTTAAAAGGACACTGTAATAGTTCAACTGTATTCAGCCAAAACAAAACTTGAGCCAAACATAAAAGCTGAGTAACTTGNTCGAGTTGATCTAGGGGCATTGGCGTGTTGCTAGACGCTAACCAATGTCATTATACTATTAATAGATATCCAAGTGGGAGCTGTTAGAGTTTGTGGATAAATATTAATTAGTATATGTCTAGTATCGAACCCGAGACTACGGGATTGCACACTTTACGTATGAGAATCGATGTTAAATAATTAATATATAAATAGTTATATTTAATTATTAAATCACAAATAAAGTAACTAATACATGAGGGACTTATTAGTACGAAAATCAAACCCTTGGGTGTTGGTTGTGACCGGTCGAACAAGAAAAAGAATGGAGGGGTCCGAGTGTCGATTTGTGGAACTTAAGGAGGTGATAGACTCTAACTTGGAGAACAAGTTTGAGAGCTATATAAACACCATATTGTCCTCATAAATCATGCGACAAGACACAACCCTATTCGATATTTTATATATCATTATCACCTCCACTGTAATATTTAGATATTATAGATGTTGCCATGCATGCATTACACCTCACGTGCATGCATTCTTAGCTTTCCCATTCTTTTATTTGGTTCGATATCTATATATATAGTAAATAGGTTTGACCGTATATACTTTATATATATATAATCTAAACTTGGTTTGTCTCGTACTTTATTCGTGATTCAAGAACTAGCATTCACATCGAATCGCTATTAGTACGTGTGTACAAGAACGTGGTACAATCACACTATTGATTGTATCTTGGATCGATTAACAAAACGGTAAGGGGTTAATCAATAGATCCCTAACTCATATAAACCCTAATTAGGGTTCATCCAAGAATTCAAGATTGCATACGGTACGTTCTTTATTTATGTTTTAGTTAACCTTTATATGTTATACTTGATCCTACGCTTCCGCATATGTGACTACTTGATATTAGAATATATATATATATATATATATATATATATATATATATATATATATATATATATATATATATATATATATATATATATATATATATATATATATATATATATATATATATATATATATGATTGTCATGGTTATTAAATTCTAACA
>LBNU01034967.1:34742-47915 GCA_014162995.1 Artemisia annua
ATAGTGATGGAAACAAGGTTTGGAAAGAGCCTAGAGTCTACCTTTGGTTTCCATGCACTTATGTCTTAGTTAAAGACGTCTTACTTACATCATCATTGGGTGTACAATACCATCTTAAGGGTGATTTACTTCAATTCCACTTCGGTGGATGATAATTGAGGTTCTTCTCTAATTGGTGAACCCAATACCTCAAACAAAAGCTTTTAACTTTATCTTACGAATTGGTAAATAGACAAGCTAAAAGATATAAATTTATCTTTCATATTGATAGATTGTCTGACAATATGAGTCCTAATGAAATACCACAAGTTTATGGTGTGTTCGGTTAGGAGAATCAAACTCTATTGGTATTGTTTGACTAAAGATAACTATAACTTCTTTTCTTCCAAAAGTTATCAAGGTTAGAAATTGAGTATGGATTGAATATACTCAATTAGACTCCTAGAAGATTAATAAGACGTTATGAAATGTGATGAATGACATTAAGTCTTAAATTGGAGTTCTGAGTTTGTTAAGCTACTTATGTGTAGGATATTAACAAAAAATGTCAGAAACTCTCAATGTGTATTTGTAATATTCCAAAAAGAGAAAATTAGATTGTTGCTCTAATTGCTAAGTATTTATAGATGATCTATATATTACTAAATGGCAAGTGGGAGTTTATTACAAAATACATAATCTTCTAAAATCATACTAGTGAAAATCATGATGAGGCTTAACATGTAAATGATAAACCTCAAAAGATGATGGAATTATCATTCATAGATCCACTTGGATATCTCAGATAATTGGTTAATATGCTAGGAATTATATGATGAAGTATTACCAAATAATGGATTGGGTGAACTACTCACACTATGAATGTTATAGATGCTGTTCATAAAGATATTCAAATTTTACAAATTTGTTTTATCTTAATTCTTAATAGTTAGAGAATGATGATGAGTTTATTCAAAGATAATGTAACTCTAGTGGTTTAAATCTTTGTATAAAAATCATATGGACAAAATTGTATACCTATCTTAATGTAGGTCTTATGACCAGATTATTAATCATACTTAAGCAATTAACTATGATTGAATACTCTTTTCTAAGCATATTAAGATACAAAGATGATAATTGTCATATTTATATGATAATGAAATTTGACAATGAATATCAAAAACTCTTTCTTAATTAATTACTTGAGCGAGTACGATAAGTAATCAAAAGAAGTTTATGAATTCAAATAAATCTTTGGAAGTATACAAAGTGCAATAATCCATGAATGGATAAATGCATGCATCTAAGAGATTACTCTTATGTTTAATTATTAATCAATGATTTGATTTATAATTGAAATAAGATAATTTCTAAGTATTCCTGAAAGCTAGTGGGAGTATTATGTTTGATTTACTAAATCATATATGTTGTAGAACATATAAGAAGTAACATTCCATATAAGTTAAAATGTTAAGTCTTACTTTGGAATGAAAATTGACTTAGATGATTTAGAAAATAAAACATACAACCTTGGAACTAAAGTTTATTATTTAATAAACATACGCGGTAAATAAATCTAATTGAAAGTTATTATATAACTTGTGTAATGAATATTCTAATGGAATATGTTTGAACTTAGAATAATATAATGATCCTCAACCTGGAATTGCTCCTAAATTCTAAGTTTATACAATATAGCAAATTGTTGCGTAATTGTTATAGCCGACAGTAAATCTTGAAAGATTAGAAGGCATCAAGCATACACAATGAATATTAGTTTACGGGATTTCAAAGAGCATATTGTAGTTTTATACAATGATGCTAGTTTAATTGAGATGACACTCAATACTAGTCATGGTAGGATTTTATCCTTGTTAATGGCCATGTAAACTAATTGTGCTCAACTAAGAGCATAGTTGCATTATACATTAAAGAAATTTACTAGAGAGACTATTAGTTAACCGAAACAAGAAAAGTACAGGTGAGGCTATAAGTTAACCGAAACAAGAAAGGTAGATAAATTGAATTAACTTAAAGTGAGACTATTAACCGAAACAAGAAAAGTAAAGGTGATCGCTTTAATCAATTACCATGAAAAATGAAGTTGCTCTTATAGAGTCAAATGTGGGCATACGAAGCAGCTAGTTTGAGTTCATTCCTTCGCATATCCTATTTGTGGCGATGGGCCTACGAGTGTTTTCATTGTTAGGAACAAGAAAAGATATGTGTTTCAAAGTCAAATTTTGTCACATCTTATGGTTTGGTGATTCTTGTTTTTTTCGGTGAAATGGCCAGCTATGCATGGCCAATGTGATACAAACAAAGCTCGTTCTCCAATCATTTGTCTCTAATTTGCATGGTTGTCTTATTTCTGTACAAGGTTTCAGAATGTTGTTTTATGTAGCAATAGGCACATTTCCAGCTTCTTTTGTGGTGCCATGTGCGCCTGTTAGTTGAGAATCATGATTTTCCCGCAACTGATATTTGAACATTCTATCTAGGAGTTAAATCCAATCTAACTCATGGTTGGGTAAGAGTCAATGAGCCAAACTGTTTATTGGGTCAAAAAGGGAAGGGTTGGATTGACCCGTCAACACTTTCAGTCATAATTTTTAAAGTTTATAGGTAAATCTGGTTACAAAAACTATTGTTACAGATCAAACAACGGGAAAAATGTCTAAAAATACATTCAACTTGCCACTTATTACTATTGTATGCTATAAACTTTTTTTTTCCTATTGTATGCACAAACTTTCTTAATCACCCTATTGTAACAATATTACGGGTTTTTGATGACGTGGCAATACTTAATCACACTAATTACGGTGTAATTAATAGAATAAAAACCCGTAATATTGTTACAATAGGGTGATTAAGAAAGTTTGTGCATACAATAGGGAAAAAAAAAAGTTCATAGCATACAATAGTAATAAGTGGCAAGTTCAATGTATTTTTAGACATTTTTCCCATCAAACAACTGAGGAGGTTGTAAATATTACACTTAGGTAACTTTGACCTGTTTGACCGATTTCCTCTGTAGCTGTTTCTTTCTAATACATCTATTAGATACAGCATCAATGCCAGATGTGAATCAGTAATTTGAAGTCGAAACGATTATAACAGAGAGGAAGAGGATAAGAGAGCCTAACAAATGGTGAAAAGGACTATTAATAATAACTTTATAGATTTTATTCTGCTTACATGTGCATTTTTTGTTTTTGATGTTTGACAATAATTTTATAGATTTTATTCTGCTTACATGTGCACTTTTGTTTTTGATGTTTGACTTTTAGGGTGTCATAGGATCCTTATACCGTTTATAGTTGGATAGCATTGTTACTGTAAATAGTTAAATACAAGTGATTGGGACACATTTTCAGATTAACCTATAAATCATATCAATCATGTTTTATTTTTGTATAATTTTATCTGATCGAGGTGGTGGTTAAATGAGATAATGTTTTTAGACCCAATCTGATCTAGATCAGTAGAAGTGATGCAAGACTAAAGGTTAAACATAAAAAAATATGAACTCGTTCCTTTTTGGAGCTACATTAATAGGCAACATACAAGTTAAAATCAGAATATTTTTCTTTGATTTTAGTGGTTGACCCGATTAATGACAGGCTGGCGGACCTGTCTAGTTTCAAAACCATGTTGAAAAAAGTAAAAAGACATAATTGGACTAGCAGTGATTCAAAATGATAGATGGGGGGTCAAGGTTGTCTTCAAAGGTAAATATGACCAGGGAGTGTTTACGCCGAAAGCAGTGTCACAATGATAAACAAGACAGCAGCAAGCCCAAAACAGCACCCGACAATCACTGAGAAGGCCTGTGAGTTATCATGAACAAGGTATGAGTAGAGGTGGTAAATTCGACCATAACTTGTCAATTGGTCAATTTGGGTTGTACATATTTAAGAAAGGGCAAAAGAAAAATTAATAATAGGAATCGGCTCAAACATATTATAAAAAAACGTAATAAACTAATTTCTGCAATCATCTTAAAGTTAGTAATTATTTTTATCAAAAGTATAAAAAATTGGACCTATCAAACCCACTTAAACTAAAGCAGGTGAAAATAAATGAAAAATATTTTAAGTGTTACAAACCTTTGCCTGTGATTCGAACTTGAATTTGGCCATGAACCACGATAAACCTTTATCAACTATTGGCGCAAGTACTAACGCCCTGCACATATAAGCAACTCTTTCATATGATTTGGTTACTTTACACTTTCATTTTCTGGGTCACGGGTCCAAATTGTATTCATAAGTTGACAACTCTAAATATTAAAAGACATAAAGCAGCTCACCCTCCAAGCCTCGCTAATTTAGTTACTTGGCTTCCAGCCCAGACCATGGCCATCAATTTCACAAATCTGCACATCATTGTTCAATTCAAACTCTCATCACAAAAGTCTGATGATGACAAAGATAAAGCAGATGAAGGAAATAAGCACCTTTTGACCGCTATCCAATAACCCATTTTCCCAGGTGCTGGGGCAATGTAGAACCTAGACCATTAATAAACATAAATCCTGTTAGGTACATGTTGGTTAATTGACGTGATTACTTATTTACTTGAACTATTTGACCCTCAAAGTTCAGTTAGGAAGTTAGTACTAGTTTAGTTACAGCCTAACTACTCTAAAGGGGAGCACAACGAACTTAGCAGTACAAAAAAGTTCATACGAAGGAAGCTCTAAAGATACTTCTATTATTTGACCTAATTTTTATGACATATTCAGACATTAGTATTTAGGTACAAAACACTTACCATGCGACTAGGAAGGCAGAAAGATAATAAGCAGTGTTCAGTAGCCCATAGGACAAAATCCCTGAAATTCCATATCTTCTGAGTTTATTCAGTATCCTGGAAATTCGATAGAAAAGAAACCATTATTAATTTAAAACTCTTGAGATAAAAGAACAGGTATTAGTTAGTATTCTCATGATGGTTCTATCCCATATAAACGAACATTTTGCGCAGAAAGTAAACAGTAAAAGCCTTTTATTGTTTATGTTCCCAATATCCTGAGTTTTTGTTCTATCAGTAGAGAATTCACATTTATGAGTGATTGCCTCAGTTTATCAGCATATTATAGTTTACGGGATGTTACCTATTGCTGAGTCAATGATTCAGATCTTACCAAATCCTGTTCCATAATGAGGATCTAAATGGGCTTCCGGGTGTTTGCAGTTTCAATCCCAAGACCTCTAGTCCCAATGTTTATAATGAGAGCATGGTAACTCAATATTTTTGAAAACTAGTATCCTTAATGTTTCCTAATTAACATACTAAATTACTCTTATCCTCGAATAAAGATTACTAAAAAACCTCCTTTATAGTTTTGGCTCCGTGTTATATGAAATGAGTAAACAATTAATAAAGTCACAGAGAAATATAAAACTTTTGATACAAGAGGAAAGTAGTTAGTACTGGGATGATGAGGATGACGTTCCTTGACTTTCATTGCTGCTTTCCCCTGAACCTAAAACAAAAGATGTACAGCTTTCAGAAACCTTACATTACTACTGATTCAGTGTTATTTTTTATTAATCAGTACCTTCTTGCTCTATAGAGCTGCTGGTAGGATCAGATAACCGTTGAGGCTAACCTTGAAGTGAAGAGTTAAAATTAGCAATATAGTAAAACTTGTATTGAAAAAAACAACATGTGTTCACTTATTAGTCACGCAAACAGCATACTGAATCTCAAGGTAACTAAAAGCCACTAACAAGGGATGTGGTCTAGTGGGTAACACACCCGATATCCTCACAAGATGTATAGGGTTCAAACCTCACTAGGTACACATATGGGGGTGGACAGGGAAACGGTCAAAGGGGGACACCGTGGTTAGCGGCGTTTATCTAAGTCAAATAATTGCACTCCCCGGGTAACCTTAACACCGTTTACCAGCTTAACAGCTTAACACCTCATGGGCGTATACACGAAGTGGAAGAAATGAGGAGTTTGCAATAGTTCAACTCAAATGACTTACTTATATGAAGGTACAATCCACTTATTTGAAAGTACTTTTTACTCTGTATTAGGTACCGTAATGCAACCAGCATATAACCAAAACCAAATAGTCAATTAAGTTGTAACAATTGCAATACTGAAATGTATAGGTTATGTTTAGCAAAGAGCTCTTAAGAACGTTTAGCATTGAGCTTTTACGTCATTCTACACTTTATAATCACAAATACAGCTACATTGTAAACTGCTTTTATAAAATAAACAGCTACTAACTACCGCTACTTTTGACAAACATACCCGTGATTTTATCATATAAAATTTACCAAACAAGTTAAGTAATGTAACACAATAAAACATTAAAAACATAAAGTGAAATGAAAGATAATAAAACTCACATCGTCACTACTACGCACACACCGGAGGCGTAGACATTGGCGGGGGGTTACTTGAGCATGGTTCGATTGAAACCTAAAGTGTAAACGAGCAACAACAGGATTCTCGAAATTAGAGCTAACCTGCAAGGAAAATTAGACAACGTAATTATAAGTAGGTAGAGCAAGAGTTATGCAACTGAGGTTTGACAGGATGCCTTACGACATGATGATGATGATGATGAGGGTGAACAACATTGAACCGCATGCAGCAATTAGACATATTCGATTCAATCCTCACTACATTAGCCACCGGGAAATTTCACGCCTGTTTACAACTTTGGAGTTTGGATATCGCTTGTTTTTGGGGTGTTTGTTTAAGCGGCTTATGAGCTTATTTCTGTTCGGGCTTATATTTCATAAGTTTAGTACAGTATAAAGGGATGGCAACGGGTCGGGTTCGGGGCGGGTTTTAGTGCACCCGTACCCGTACCCGTTTATAATATCCAAACCCGTATCCGCCCCATTACCCGCCGGGTACCCGATTAATATTATCCATCGGTTTTTCGGGTTTCCCCGCGGGTTTCGGTTATCTCCAATTGAATATTATACGGACAAAATGGCGGTATTAATATTAAAGTCACACTAAAATCCACCAAAAAAGAAAGGAAAACACCCTTATATATTATTTTTTTAAAGTTAAAGAAAATGAATATCGTATCAAACGATTTAAGGCTTTTGAATAATTCATGTACATAATAAAATATGTTATGTAATAGAAATATGTATATAAAAAAATATAATAGAAGAAATTATATATAATGTATATATATTCTAATTAATTATGATATCAATAAAGCGGGTATAAATTCGGGTAAACGGATACGGGTACGGGTACGGGTACGGGTAATCGGACGGGTGTTACCAGAACCCGCACCCAAACCCGTACCCGCCAAAAAATATATATCAATACCCAAACCCGCATCCAAACCCGCCAACCCGCCCCCGAACCCGACCCAACCGGTTCGGGTTTCGGTTTTCCCCGTCGGTTTCGGGTGCTTTTGCCATCCCTAAATATAATAAACCTATGTAAGTTCAAAAGTTTTAAAATAAGCCGAGCTTATGAAATATAAGGGGAAATCAAATAAGCTCATAAACCCACGTATAAGCTTAAACAAATACTCCCTTTGTAAAGCTTATTTTGTGCTCAGTTGGTTTAGGTTTTTTAGTGAGGAAAAGTAAAGAAACGAGAGTAAAGATTTCAACCTATTTTATAAGTAAATATTTTAATTCAAAATCAATTAAGTTACTTTTCTTTTTAGTTTTTTATTTTATTTTTTTCTTTTTAAGTGATATGAGTACTTGAGAACATAAAATTTGTTTTACCCTTCATTTTCTTTATTTTTCTTCTTTAAGTCATACTCTCGATAACATAGAGTAAAAGGGTAATTCAAAGTTAATTAGCACTTGATTTTAAGAGATTATTATTATTATTATAAAAGATTATATTTTCAAACTTTTATAAAATTTACATTTTAAGTTGCCAAGTAGCTTGTCTTTGAAAGAAATAAGTATAATCTTCTAGGCCAGACATGTGAGTGCTTTCTAGTTTATTGAAAATTTTTAGATTACAAGCTAACAAGGCTCATAAACTCAAGTGAGTAAATTGATACGTCTAATAATAATGATAATAATGATAATAATAATAATAATAATAACAACAATAACAATAATAATAATAATAAACAAAGAAAACAAAAAATAAAACTTGTTGTCAAATTTGTTAAGTTCATAAAATAAGCTTTGACAAACACCCCTTTAGTATTAAAAAAATGATGCGATGAAAATCTGCTCGACCAAATTATGTGGCATGATACCTAAATTTTAAACTTCATATAGCATTCAAAAATTGTCGGTGGAGACTTTTTTCAGAGATTTTTAAATTTCTTACTGTTTGGCTTTTGCAAAAACTTTTTCTTACCTTCTATCTCCGGTTTTCTCGAAAAATGGAGAGTTTTTCGTCTGTAGAGAAGTTGTGTAATTTTTGAAAATGTGTTTAAATGATGTTGGATTTCCTATTTTAGAAAAATGAATACGTTGAAAAATTTCAATTGTTATTTAACTAGACAGGAAAATTGGATATAAGTAAAAGGTAGAAAACTATAAAGTGAGTTTTCAAAATGGTAGTTATGAAAGAGAAACTTGACTTTTCATTTTTCTGCTGAAAAAAAGTCGTTCAAAATCAATTTTGAATACGTTTTATGTTGTCCACTTTTTTATGAAAAATCAAATGGAATGGAACTCTTTTCTGCAAAGAGAAAAGTTGTATTGATAATACTCATGTAAAACAAAGTAAGAGAATATTTTCATCAGCTTTTTAGGTATTTTTCTTTTTTTTGTAAAGAATTTGTAAAAAAAGATAAATTTTAATATGATTTAGGCTATAAAATAGCAACGCCTGATTAGTATGTGAATTTTCAAAATTATGGTAAATGTAACAAATTTCAGAAAGTGCTCAAATATGCCGATTTTGATGTGTTATACTCTAACACGTGCAACTATTTTTAACGTGACAATGTATATTCCATATTGAAACACTTTATAAAAGTTTGTTACATTTATAATTTATGTACCAAAACCTAGTTTATGACGTAAAATCGTAATAAAGTTTGAGAGAGAATGTATGTTTGAAGAAACTTGGTGGTTGAATCTTGCTTAAATAAAGGGTCAAACTTTTAATTGGTCTTAAAAATTTTATGAGACAAACATACAAAAACCATAATTAAACTTCAATAAATTTAGACCAAAAGTTCAAATCAGTAAAATAACATAATCAATATTCATCTTCATCCCAAAAATTCAAAACCCTATGTTCAAAATCAATAGTCACTTGTAGATGCAGAAGAGAAAGACGACCCATAAATTTCAGGTTCAACAAACTCGCCAAGAAACTTAAGAATATACACTAGTACATGCTTTTGAGTCTACCTCGTTCCCTCTTGCAGAAAGATGGAGTGGGGCTTTTATTGATGATGGTTCTACTCGTTTCCACCAGCAATGCAAAAACATGACGTACAATGACCAGGTAAATAAGAAATAAAAACAAGTCTGGTGAGATCCAGATTGGACATACATATCAAGGTAAAATACAATCTCACCCGACATTCAAAACAATGCTAACATGCTAAATAATATGACCTAACATACAATCAAATCTTGATTATGACTGATCACTGCTTCCGTGCTTTGTCATGTGATTTGGTCTGAGGCAATGTCCAAAATACCTTGTCCCAAAGAGATGATGTTATGCCATATCCTTTGTTTTGGATTCGAAAATGATGGTTTAAATGGTATTTCTGCATAAACACATGAAAACCAATTTAAGCCCAAATCAAAATATCACTTCTGTCTGTTTCGGTTGGTTATAAGATGGTGACCGGCCCGGTTAAATGTTTCAAATCAAAATTTTGAATTAATTAATTAACAAGAAAGAAAATAATACTTTTTCTGGGAACAAAACGCAATATTTGAATCGAGAAAATTTCTAAAGTAACTAAACAACTTTTATATCTACAAATTGTTGTTTAGAAGACTAAGCAGTATTCAGTAAACACCTCCAATATGGAATATTTAGGTCAATAGTTGGCCCAAAAAGTTAAACAAAAATAGATACATATTATACACAAGTAAGTTTAGCTTTTGATATTTGAAAGAAAATAAAAGACAGAATTATTTACACAGAGCATTTTCGATATAGCTTTTAAAACAGACTAGCTATATGGGGAAGTGAAGGTGGATGGAATTTACAATAATACCCTTCCTTAGTCTTTAAAGTAGTGTAGCCCACGATTATAAACTCTTTATATATGAAAGATTTATCATGTGGTAATGAAATTTGACAGAAAGTAATTAACTTACCTTTAGATGTTTAGGAACTTCACTTTTTGGCTGGCCGTGGTGCAGGTAGTAGTGGGTGACGTCATACATCACGTATCCCAGCAAAATACCAGCAAACAAAGCAGGAGCAACAGCAGGGGTCGATATCAGTTTTACAATGTTCCACAACTGCAAACCATGAAATTATTTAGTAAATTTAATCCAAAGCTAAACTCTTTTGCCTTCAGTAATAATATAAAACATTAACAAAACTGATTTTGGTTCACAAAATTATGCCTCTTATCACAGCAGTATTTTAGATACATATTATCATATGAAAATGAATTGACATAATTTCATCAGACTGTAAAGCAGGCCGACCAACGTCACACTCTTAACAAATATCATATATGGACATGTGCTGACTAGCACTCATTCGTATAATACCAATAGTTGATCTTTTTATGATGAAAACTAGGTTGTCAACTAACGTGAATGCATCATATAGATACTAGATGTGACAATTTCGACCAATTAACTTATAAATGGGTCGATTCAGGTTATATTTTGACTCTAACAGACAGAATATGTAAAAGAAAATAGAACAGTAGCTTGAAAGAAAACAGGTCAAATGAGTCGAAAGTTGCCCAGCATGCTTTTTCAAATTTAAATTCATAGAACATCCTAACTCATTTAGAAAATAGATTATTCTTGCAGTAATATACTTTATGTCAAACATATTTGCCACCACGCGTCCACGCCGATAACATAAAAAATAATTATAAAGATTTGGACAAAAAGTGAGATTTCTGGTCAGCCCAATCTGACTCGTTACCCAACCGCCTACCACCTCTAATCAGGTATGTGACGATTGATTATGAGCAATTATGATACTGCAATTCTCGCCAGGCATTATACATGTGTTCCTATCCAAATTCAGGGCTTGTGTATCCTGAATAAGTCTCAATTACTTAACAAAGACCACCTACACTCCGTACACACATGTACACCTAAAATTACGACGGGGGGAGGGGAGAAACATACCGGGAACAAGAGAATCGCTGTTGCAGTAGGAGGGAAAACAAGGCGCAATCCATCCTGAGGATGTTTGTGATGACAACCATGAAGAAGGTAATGAAGGGTGTTCCCCCTAAAAATATTAACATAAACCAGAATAAATACCAGAAACTGCAGCAGATACTGATTGCGACTGTATGTGAGAAATGAAAAGAGAATATACCAATATGTCTTCGTTTTAATGTGAAAAAGGAAACGATGCAGAGAGTATTCCATTAGTGTCCAAATGAAAATACCCAAAACAAGTATCATTGCTATCTCTGGAAGCGAATTGCCCATCTTGAACGCCTTTGTGGCATACCAACAGACCACAGGAAGCCAAATGGTTGGAATTACATACCACTCGTTTTTGGTAAGGAACTGTACCATACAAAAACAAACTAATATCACCCTCCATAATTTAGCAGTGCGTAATTGTTATACCTCCAAAATCCAAAATAAATGCAACAATCTCTTTTGTAGATGTCACAATATAAATACAACATTTCATTTTTATTCTACTTTGTCATGATTGCGGACATTTTAGATATTTAGCTAATACTTAGGAATTTTTTTTATACTACATGTCAAGTCAGACTTTGCATTAATTTATGGAGGGAAAGATTGTTAAGCAATGATGTGATATTAGAGCTGGCAATTTATCTATAAAAAATGGGTCAAACTAGTAAAACAATGTCGACGGTCACCCACATTGTACCGATAATGCATAACTTCATATATATTCAATATATCATATTCTGTCGCCGTATTTAATACTCAAACACTTAAAAAATTGGACAAAACCCCGTTCAGGTGCGCCCGCCCATTTTGACCGCCACCAAAAAACAAACTCTGTTTTGACCCATCACCTGATCCGCCCATCTTGCATTCCCTAATGTTTATAATTATATATATATATATATATATATATATATATAAATATGTGATTAAACATTAAAAGAATAAACAAGTACCTCCCAGAAGTCACTTGCAAAGAACCTCGGGCCTTCCACGCTAACTATAGGTTGGTGAACCCATTCTTGATAAGCTTCTCCAAGATGGCCAACCTGCAAATTCAAAATATCATTAGAATCAGTAACCAAAAGTAAACGAAAGGAAAAAAAAAATGTAATTTAAGGTAATTAGATGACTAGCCCATGCAAATTAAAAAAGGTGAACTATTTGTCAAAGTAAATAAAAGAGGCTTGTGGACCACATCAACATGAAATAATTTCTAATGATGATGATGATGGTTTAACATGGCTAGATAGGTAATAGTTAAGCAAATGACAGGGCCCACAGAAAATGGAACATGTAGGTGTATGGTCCCATGTCTTGAACTAAAACTTAAATAAACACGACACTGACTAGATCCTAGTATCCTACAATCCTCGCCAAACATTTAATTGTTTTTTCAAATATCATAACCCACGGAAATTACAATAATAGCATATAAGTGCAGTAAAATTCACCTGGAAGACAAGAGGCTTATTTAAATCCACAGTAAACTCTTGCGCTACCATCTCGAAACCTAAAGATCAAATGACAAACAATACCAACGATTAAATAAAACGTAACAGAAAAAAACATTACAGAAAGTAACCATGCAATTAACCACAAATTTTAAGAGAAGAAAAAAATACAACCACGGCTACTAAAATAATAGCCACAGCCATTACAAATTTCACCTGCCATAAAATATTCCATCCATTCCATCCCGTCCCGTCCCGTTATATTTATTTATCGAGTCGAGGTCAATAAAATTATCATCCACACCGTAACCATGATCTTTATAGCTCTATAATGTTTAACCACCTTCTATACTCATCATACAAGTTTTTAAAATTCTAATTACCTCAATTGATTAGTACGAATGTTAAATGAAAATGTAAATCCCCCCCCCCCC
>LBNU01034968.1:3246-50012 GCA_014162995.1 Artemisia annua
GGGAGCAGTGTCGCGAATTCTGCAGATTCAAATGAAATGCTAGGAATGTTGGAGAAAGAAGTGATGGAGTTAAAGATGAAATCAAAATTTCATGAAGGACTTATGATGTTAGCAGCTTTGGTTCTTGTTATCATTTTCATTATGTTTGTTAGACTAGCTTGAAATCTACATAAGTGTTGCCGACTATCATTTTCATTATGTTTTGTTATCATTTTCGTTATGCAAGACCATTATAATGTAGTTTAATGGCCGATTATTTATGGGATGTTTAATGAATTTATGTGTCGCGATAATGAAATGTTCATATTTGTTATTCATGATTTGCAGCAAACCATAGTAGTAACAAACATTTTTCATGTAATACCAACATGTTTTCCAATATATATAACACGCGAACATCAATGCCCGTTTAGTAGTGAAATGCAAAAAGACATGTTTTCCAGCATCATCAATAAAGTTGTACAACCTACAATGTAAATAAACCTAACGACGAAAGTACATACATAACCATAGTACATTACATTAGCAATGTCCATCAAATTTCAATCTTTTGTTTCCATAAGTAATCTACCATTCGTTCACGATATGCAATAGCTGTTTTAGCAGGATCTTCCGCATTTAAAGACATATTATGACACAAACGGTAAAGATTAATGCATACCCATATGCCGCAGTCACCATAGTCAGTGCACTGTTGGGGGACATTATCTGCATATTTCCAGGTTATGGCATACCCATCGGTCTCTATGCCTTTCGCTGACAACACTCCATGCTCCTTAAGATACTTAGGCAGCCGGTATCCAAGTACTTCTGGCATGGTCTTGTTCCACCATGTGTGTTTGTATGTATGATGACGGAAGGAATAGTATATTGTGACAACACCGGTCCGAATGTGAAGCTCCCCTAAAGCCCAGTGCTTTCTCGGCTCATTTATTG
This sequence comes from Artemisia annua, assembly GCA_014162995.1. NCBI lineage: Eukaryota > Viridiplantae > Streptophyta > Magnoliopsida > Asterales > Asteraceae > Artemisia > Artemisia annua. The sequence goes on from LBNU01034968.1 coordinate 4,183, forward strand.
GAAATAGTACCTACATATGAGCAACAAATACACAATTTAGTATAAGGAATAATGAAAAATATCAATGTCTTATGGTATAGTATATACTTGGACTTTTAGTGGGATCTTTTTTCTCATCTAAACTTACAAACTCCAAGAACAATTGAATCAGTGAAATTTGGGAGATCTGAGTTGACCACACTTAATTTCTACTCAGACATTCATGCCAGAAAAATGGGAATCTTATGATGATTCTTTACAGGGTAATGTGCCTTATGGGACAAGAATATGAAACCGTTAATGTCATTGTACTTTTATGAAAACATAAATTTTTGTGAACAGGAATCATTTTATAGAAGAGGACATTAATGTTGAGGAGGAACAAGAGAAGAAAAGTGGAGTGGTTGAAGAACAAAAGCTTAGGAAAAAGGGAGTTTCTAAATGCGTTGCTAGAGGATTACGAATCGAAGGATGGAAAGGGAAATTTTTTTTTGAAGGGAAGCTAAGGAGAGGAAGAAATGCGTTTCTTGGTAATACAAAGGAAAAATGTGGAGGAAGATGTAAAGGAAACTTGTAACGGAACGAAGAAGGAAACTGAAAGTCAAGAAATGTTTAGACTCGAAGAATGTGCGAAAAGAAACACTAGTCGAAGAAGATAGATTTGAAAGAGAGATGGAGGAACGAATCAGGGAAGAACGAGAATACGAGGATCTGATGTTTAAGATAGAATATGGGATTGCGGAAATGTTATGTTTCCTGCACTTAGTTTAGTTTTAATTTCATGAAGGAATTATGTTTATGTTTCCTGCACTTCAAGTTCTATCTTTAGTCTAATGATAGTTTACAATTTTTTTTGTTACTTGTTGAAAAAATGGGTATTCAGGACTTGTGGGATTATACCACCATGTGTCAATTGTAAAAATAACATTAACTATACCAACCTAACATGTAAAAATAACATTAACTATACCAACCTAACATGTGTAACAACAAGTTCTTGTACTTGTAACTTCAATTCCACTCCTATATAAATTCTCATACACAACTCACCATCAATTACTTTTTTCATACTTCCATAAACACACTATCCATGTATTCATCTTCCTCATCCGGTGGGGCATATCGTAGGAACCAACACCAATACTACGATGTTGCTAATATGACCCATTGCAAATGTAGCCCACCACATCAGCTAGAAGAAAAAGTTTCTTGGACACCTACGAACCCCGGCCGGAGGTTCAAAAGTTGTCCTACAAGAAGATGTAAAGTTTATGGTTTTCTTGACCCCGAGCTACCTTCACAATACTACATAGACTTGCTTTACAAGGAGCATAAAGATAAAGAACGTTTAATGAATGAACACGACTTTACAGGGAGCAGTGTCGCGAATTCTGCAGATTCAAATGAAATGCTAGGAATGTTGGAGAAAGAAGTGATGGAGTTAAAGATGAAATCAAAATTTCATGAAGGACTTATGATGTTAGCAACTTTGGTTCTTGTTATCATTTTCATTATGTTTGTTAGACTAGCTTGAAATCTACATAAGTGTTGCCGACTATCATTTTCATTATGTTTTGTTATCATTTTCGTTATGCAAGACCATTATAATGTAGTTTAATGGCCGACTATTATGGGATGTTTAATGAATTTATGTGTCGCGATACTGAAATGTTCATATTTGTTATTCATGATTTGCAGCAAACCATACTAGTAACAAACATTTTTCATGTAATACCAACATGTTTTCCAATATATATAACACACGAACATCAATGCCCGTTTAGTAGTGAAATACAAAAAGACATGTTTTCCAGCATCATCAATAAAGTTGTACAACCTACAATGTAAATAAACCTAACGGCGAAAGTACATACATAACCATAGTACATTACATTATTACATTGAAAGTAAGTTCCTAACAAGTGGGGAGTAACCATGTTTTTCAATTTAGCAATGTCCATCAAATTTCAATCTTTTGTTTCCATAAGTAATCTACCATTCGTTCACGATATGCAATAGCTGTTTTAGCAGGATCTTCCGCATTTAAAGACATATTATGTCACAAACGATAAAGATTAATGCATACCCATATGCCGCAGTCACCATAGTCAGTGCACTGTTGGGGGACATTATCTGCATATTTCCAGGTTATGGCATACCCATCGGTCTCTATGCCTTTCGCTGACAACACTCCATGCTCCTTAAGATACTTAGGCAGCCGGTATCCAAATACTTCTGGCATGGTCTTGTTCCACCATGTGTGTTTGTATGAATGACGATGGAAGGAATCGTATATTGTGACAACACCGGTCCGAATGTGAAGCTCCCCTAAAGCCCAGTGCTTTCTCGGCTCATTTATTGGAAATAGTACCTACATATGAGCAACAAATACACAATTTAGTATAAGGAATAATGAAAAATATCAATGTCTTATGGTATAGTATATCAACCTTTTCAACGTCACACCAACTAACAGGATACTTTACGCCGTTAGCCCAATAGCCTCGGAGGTTACCGTCCATGACACACGCACTGAAAAATCCACCGGCCATAGCCCAGTCGGCGTCTGATGGTCGATGCACCCACATTAAATCTACCCATACATCTAGGTGCTGTTTTTGGGGAAACAAATGTCAATTGTAAACACTTCCACACAATGTGATTAAAAGAATAAAAACTAAGTTATACGCACCTCATCTCTAAGCCATCCTGCGCTCCAGGCACCTGTGCCCAATAAACATTCCCAGAAACGGCGATCAACAACATTATTTTCATCTCCCCATGGAAAAAAGAACTGAGCCTTGGGTGGTGCCTCGTTTAACCACTTTTTAAAGTAAGCTGGCACAGTTACCTTAAATGGCTTTGACCTGCGAGCTCTTGACAGGTTCTGAGAGAAAGAAAGTTATATGATAAGTGATATTTTTATTAACAATATATCGCGAAATATATACTTACACAATCACATACCTCTATAAAGGGTTCCAATTGAGATACTTCCAGATTATCGTCAAAATCAGGTGCTTTAGGCGGGGACATATTTTCATGATTTATCCTCGATGAACGCCTTCTTAATTTTATTGGGGTAGTGTCTGGGGGATTGGTATATGGGGACTTGTAATATTTCCCTACTTTCCTCTTCCTTTTTAATGAAGTGAAAATAGATCTGACCTTTTCAGCCTAAAACCAAACGCTAACATTAGATACATGTACAATAACAAGATGAAGATCAAGAACAGTCAATAAGAACAATGGCAGTAGCAGCAACATTAACAAGCAGATTAACACATAAGCTAATAAGCTTCTAAAACCTTAGTAAAATTAATAAACAACAATAATAACAATCATGAACAACAATGAGAACAAGAACAACAACAATGAACAAGAACTCAACAAGATCAAAAGATGAAACAAGAACAAATAAAGCAGCAGCAGCAGGATAAATTGGACCAAAATAAGGCCAAAATAAGCAGACTAAATAAGCACACTAGCTAAATCTAAAAGTATAACCCTAAAGACTACCTAAGTGGGGTTCCAAATCAACAAGAATCACAACAATTGGTCAACTAATGACCAATTTATGCCCTAATGAAAACTGACCCAAGTCTAAACCTATCCTGGGTCAGGGGAGGTTTGGGTCAAATGGGTATGTTCAAGGGCAATTTACAATGGCCAAATGAGTTCCAAAGTGAAAATTCTTTTTGATTTTGATAAACAAGCAACCCAAGATTACAAAACAACAAATACTTTGTAATTTCATCCACTAATGAATCCTACGTCTCCATGTGAAATCTGTCCCATCTTTATCAAATGCTTGTTTTGTAACACACTTAGTACCATACAGAATAAAGCAATACCAAACACCCCTTATTCTGGCAGATTGCAAAATTTTCAGGGAGATTTGAAGATTTAAATCAAATAAACAATAAATTAACCTACACTAACTTAGATTAAACTGAATTAAACACAACTTAGATTAAACTAATTAGTGTACCTTAACAGCTTCAGGGTCGTCCTCATCGTCAATGCAAATGTACTCTATTCCATTGTCATCTGTGATAGCCCTCTTCCCTTCAGGTTCACGTGCAATATCATTCCCTTCAGCTGACTGTTCAACAACTTTTTCACTTGGTGTGTCAGCCATAACCAGATCCGGTTGATCTGCTGTATCACATGTTTGTTTTCCAGCTGAATCCGGATGTTCGGAGGTATCACCCAACTCCTCACATGGTGTGTCAGCCACAACCGTATCCGGTTGTTCTTCTGTATCACATGTTTGTTTTTCAGACGAATCCGGTTGTTCAGACGTATTACCCAACTTCTCACAAGGTGTGTCAGCCACAACCGTATCCGGTTGTTCTTCACATTTAGTTTCTTTATCTGCAACAATTTCACTTTCTTTTACTTCGGTATCCACATCCATCGACTCCTAAAAAACAAACGGTTAATGTTTTTAAGATACACTAGACTTAAAACAAAGGCTATAAAGCTGTAAATGTATATATTTTTACCAACAGCGATGCCGTTATCATCCTGTTCATTAGACCTCTCGTCTTTGTCATCCTCCACTCCAACAAAATCATCAGCCATATATTCATCAACCATATCAACAAACGGTATATCATTTTCAATTTCAGCAACCGGAGGCTCGTTTGCATTTTCGCCTTCTTTTTCGGCATTTGCATTAGCCCCATCAACCGGAGGATCGTTTGCATTTTCGCCGTCTTTTTCGGCGTTTGCATTAGCGCCATCAACCGGAGGCTCGTTTGCATTTTCGCCGTCTTTTTCGGCGTTTACATTGGCGACATCATCCATTTCACCAACCGGAACCTGGTTTGCATTTTCTTCAGCATCCATATCTTCAGGACCCATTTGAGACAATGGTATATTATTTGCAATTTGTTCATCAACCATTTCTATCAGTTGCATCTGAAGTCCTCGGATGTATTCCATGCTCCGAATGAACCACTCACACTTCATCTCTGAATGTGTAGGTATCAGCTTCTTTATAGGTTGAACACGCTACAAAATAACAAACAAGGGATGATTAACGCCCATGATAATGCATTAAATTCAGACTATAGTAGCGAATCTTTGGAGGGTTACATACCTGATCAAAGAGGATAAAGTGATGCTTTTTATCAAAGCTTTTGATTTTTGACCATGATAATGCACGTGGGATCTTGGAAGGGTCTTTGCTAAAAAACTGCGAGCTGTTAGGGAAGGTTTCCAAAATCCAAATCTGAATAACGCAGAGAAAAAATAAAGTTATTAACCAAAAAGAGAAACAATAAACTAAAAACTGGACTTAATAAGCTACTACTATCCTAATGCAAACATAAATAAAAAAATTGAATGACCAGTTCTAATAACAAGCCTACCCTACCAACTTTAAGCCAAACAAAACACAGTTAAAAGCTAATGAAAAAGTTTAAAAATAAGCTAAAAAGCTAGAACTTCTTAAATAGAAGCTATCACTATAGTAAAAGTGATGATTTTTGATTTTTAATTTTACCAAAGTGTTAAACATCTGAAATGAGGAAACGTTTACAAAGACAACTGTCCTACAACGAAATAATGAGCATTGTGCAAGAAAATAAACTCAACAGTGAGCTTGATGAGCTTAAATGATGCACAAGCTCTCAATAAGCTATACCACAGGACCTAGGAACAATACAAGCTATTACCCCAAACATGACTTATGCCACTTTACAGGGTTTCCAAAGGATGGTACTACTAGCTTTCCAAAGGATCCAAACTTAAAGGACTTGAGGCACACTGATGGTGGAACCATACAGTGTATGCTTAAAGACTTAAAAGCTCACAAGATATCTAAATAAGCTTAAAATTCAATGTACCAGTGCAAATTACCCTTAAAACAGTAAAACAAGCTAAAGTTGGAAAACTACAAAGCTTATACAAGCTTGAAGCTTTCAACAGTGTTGAATTTTTTTAGTTCAAGTGAGATTAGGAATAACCAGATTGCAAACATAGTCTCAATCAACTTAAAAAAACACAAATTCAACAATTAAACAGCTAAGATAGAAGTGATTAAACAAGCTCAGCTTAACTGAGACCTGATCATGAACAGTGTGTAATGGGGTGACTTGGAAGGCAAAAATAAGCTAACAAAGCACCAAAAACAGCCTAGCAACTATGACAAAGCACCAAAGATTAAGCCTAATGGTCAAAGATTGACCAAGTTGTGGTCAATTGAAAAACGGGTCAAAGTGAACATGGCTGGGTGCAAGGCAGTTTTGAGGGCAAAAGGGGCAACTTTGAGCTTATTTTTCAATAAGATAAAACTTCCAAATCCCAATTTTCCTCTTACTTTTAGATTCACAAGCAACTACTTAACTCAGAAAAACAAATTTTACATATTTCCAAACAAGATTGAACCTTACAAGAGATCTTGTGCTTTGTCCCATTTGGACAGTTAAATGAATGTGAAAAATACAAATTCAATTCTCAAAAATCTAAAATATCTAAAAAGAATTTTCTAAACTGTTTTTGGATTTTTTATTGCTTTTTCTGATTTTCTATTGATTTTTATTTATTTAAAAGTATTAAAAATTGATTTAAACTTAAAATAAAATGAGAACAATAGTAAAACAACTCAGAAAAATTTGAAATTTTTATGGAAATTGTAAAATATTATCTAAAAGCTATTGTAGAAAAAACTTTTGGAAAAGTAAGCTCAGAAGTGCTTATTGGCTTATATTCATCTTAATACAAGTGCTTATAAATAAGCACTTGTATCAAGTCTGACTGAAAATGGTACTGAAAGGTTCTAGGGCTCAAATGAACTCAAAAACATTCAATTCAGACCAAATTGTAAACAAAATCAAGCATAAGCAGCCAAGAATAATATAAATAAGCACTTATAAGCACTAATAAGCACAACAAGGTATCCAGAAGGCATAAGACTAATCAGGTAGCAAAGTTAAACTGAATACAACTCAGAACAAGCATGTAGTCTCAATTCACAAGTCAAAAGAAACAAATGCACTCAACTGAAAATTCAGCATACTACCCTAGATGAGTCCTAACTAGCAGGCCTGAAAAGCAGTTCTAATAAGCTGATGACTAAAAGATTAAGGGGACAAATTGAAGATCACCCAGCAAAGAACACAAAAAGTGCAAAAGCCCTAAATCTAACCTATCAATTGAATTCCAATTGGATCAAAGTTCAGCAAACAAAGTTCATAATTGACTGCAAGAAATCAATGTATGCTGACTTTTAATATCACCATTAATAGTTGACTCAAATGGATTTATGCCTACTCTAATTACTCCACTTTGTTGTTTAAGGCTATTGTGACACAAGTTTAAGCTTACTTATCTAACTACTTATCCATTTCAATGACTGAGCTTCTAGAAAACATCACAGTTAACTGATTATAGGGTGATAAAGAGCAATTTGACTTTTGATGTTAAAACTGTAAACCACTAATGCAATAATAGACCTATTCTATACAAAAGTAAACTGTCTCAGCTAATTTCAAAGTAAACTGTAACTCAAAGAACAAATCAGATCCAAACACACTTGAACCTAGCAGATCTGAATTTTGAAGAAGCTAAAATGATACTCAAACCATTTATCTACCAATTATGCTCAAATAATCTTCAAATCTACTATGTGAAACACAAATTCATTAAGCTTAACAATAACTATCACAGAAACACAGTGAATTAAAATCTCACAGAAACAAATATCCCTTATTTAGAAGAATGCACAGTACTACAGATTTAACTCTCAACAATCAATCACAAACAAGTTAAACATGATGTAACAAACTAAAATATGACTTGATCTACTGAATAGTTAAAGCTGAAAAAGTCACTTTGGTAAAAAAACACACAATCTAATACCAACATATCTAGCATCATAACCATTAAATAAAAGCTGATATAAAGAAAGTTTGAAAAAAAATCTAACCTTCAGTGCCCATAAAAATCCATATAGATTGTATGTTTCTTCTTTTTTCGGAGATTTTTCTTTCGGGGATTTTATTTTAGGAGATTTTGTTTTAGGAGATTTTTTAACCGGCTTCTTAGAATCTTTGTTGGTGGTATGCCTCGGAACAACATTCACCGTTCTTTTATAAAGATGCGCCCACATGTACTCTCCCCATGGATATTCATTCCACACGGACAAATCCTCTATCATTTTCACCATATGATCAGGAATGTAGAACCTTGGTTCTCTACCTATGAATACACATGTTGCAATCACTAACAAGCAAACCCTAACAGCATCTACATCCAATAAAGAATCCCACCCAGGACCAGAATTCATCAACGTCAAAAGGTCTTGACCCTTTATTCTTTTCTTATTAGTTGATTTCAGTTTAGGAAACAACCGGTCCAAGAATGGACTATATGGTATACCACGTACAATACGCCCTATGTCTGTTTCTTCTTTGGCAACTTGCCCTAAACGAAAACCGGTTACTAGACAAAATTGTTCACGCCCAAAATCAAGAACATTATCACCTATCTTAAATCTAAGAGGAGGGCAAGAATCAATTATTTCAGGGACACTAACCGCATTTTGATAAAAGTAATCATACAAATGGTTATCAGGACTATAGGGGGGGATATCTAACCATTGGCCAAAAACAGTTGTTCGAAACAAGTCGCTTCTCTTTACATTCAACAAGGCTCTAATATTTGTAAGATTATCTAATCTTGATCTTACCGTTATTTTGGCGTCAAACATTATCGTTGATTAATTTGGGTGGGGTTGAACAATTAGGGTTTCATCGTTTATTACTGTGGGTGGGGTTGAACGATTTGGGTGTGGTTGAACAATTAGGGTTTCAACAATTACGGGGGTGAACGCTTAGGGGTGAACGATTAGGGTTTGAACGATTAGTGGGGGGACGATTAGGGGTGTGGTTGAACAATTAGGGTTTCAACAATTAGAGGGTGTAGTAGCAGCGGTGTGTGTTTAAAGTGTTTTTAATTTGAAAGTTTTTAAAAGTATTAATGTGGTATTAGTTTTTTTTTGTATTGTATTTTATAAAAAAAAAATGTATTTTAAAAAGTATATAATGTTATACAAAAAAGTATGGAACAAGTTCCCATGCAATAAAAAAATATAAAAATTGTACCCCACACCTAACCAGTCGTCTAAGAATGGAAATTAGTGGGCCCAAGTTGCCCAAGAAATATGTACTATAAATTAATAAAAAAAAGACCATACTTTTTTGCTAAAAGACAAAATAGCAAACTCTCCCAAGAAAGTGGGCCCTAGTCGCCCAAGAAATTAGTGGGTAACGTTGTACTATGCAAGTACAAAGTGGGGACACCAAAGGTGACACGTGTCACATTTGTGTGACAATTGCCCAAGAATTTTTGGGATACAGTCGCCCTTGGGGTATATGAGGAAATTGGATAGTTTTGGGTCACATGGGGTGAGTGGGTGTGTACTTTTGGGTTAATTAAAGAATTACCTCTTTTCAAAACCCAATTTAAGGTCAAGAAGAAAATGAATTAGAACAACAGAAATTTACATGTAGCTGTTTGAAGCAACTAATTAAAGGACAAACTATTATGTATTTCTTTCATTTCAAACAATCAAAAGTAGCTAGAAGGTAAACAAAATTGAGGATAGTTGATGATTATACCTTATGTTGAAATGAGCAACTACCTATTAGTTTTGAAAACTAAAAATATGTGTAATTTTCCATGTGATAAATCCCGGCNAATTAGAGGGTGTAGTAGCAGCGGTGTGTGTTTAAGTGTGTGTGTTTAAAGTGTTTTTAATTTGAAAGTTTTTAAAAGTATTAATGTGGTATTAGTTTTTTTTTTGTATTGTATTTTATTAAAAAAAAAGTGTATTTTAAAAAGTATATAATGTTATACAAAAAAGTATGGAACAAGTTCCCATGCAATAAAAAAATATAAAAATTGTACCCCACACCTAACCAGTCGCCCAAGAATGGAAATTAGTGGGCCCAAGTTGCCCAAGAAATATGTACTATAAATTAATAAAAAAAGATCATACTTTTTTGCTAAAAGACAAAATAGCAAACTCTCCCAAGAAAGTGGGCCCTAGTCGCCCAAGAAATTAGTGGGTAACGTTGTACTATGCAAGTACAAAGTGGGGACACCAAAGGTGTTACATGTCACATTTGTGTGACAGTTGCCCAAGAATTTTTTAGATACAGTCGCCCTTGGGGTATATGAGGAAATTGGATAGTTTTGTGTCACATGGGGTGAGTGGGTGTGTACTTTTGGGTTAATTAAAGAATTACCTCTTTTCAAAACCCAATTTAAGGTCAAGAAGAAAATGAATTAGAACAACAGAAATTTACATGTGGCTGTTTGAAGCAACTAATTAAAGGACAAACTATTATGTATTTCTTTCATTTCAAACAATCAAAAGTAGCTAGAAGGTAAACAAAATTGAGGATAGTTGATGATTATACCTTATGTTGAAATGAGCAACTACCTATTAGTTTTGAAAACTAAAAATATGTGTAATTTTCCATGTGATAAATCCCGGCGATATAGGGTTTGTTGTTGTCGTTGTTGTTGTTTCCATGTGATAAACATCTAACATGGGAGGCTATTGAACACTAACTTGTGTTGTTGTACATATCAATATGACACATTTTTTTAATACATTTACCTTAGTTTGAATTCCATTGCAAAAATGGACCACTTTATCATATCTACATAAAGTCAGATTTCACCAACAAAAAAATATATTCAAAGAGAAATTTCGTCTAATAGACACTCAAAAGTTAAAAGCCTAAAAACAAAGTTTAAAATATATGTACCTTTTTGTGGAGTGTCATTTTCAATCAAAACCTGAAGATCAAAATCATGTAACATAAAAGTAACATTTAAAGCTTAAGAAGAAAAATATATTACTTCAAGATGCATTACAATAACTGTGCAAAGCGGTTTAAAGCAAAGGATGAAGATGGACCTGATAGCAATTTAAAGAAAACATGGAATGGTGATATGATTTTCAAGAACTTTGGACGATCAATGAAAAATAATTAGTTTATCATTTGGGTACCTTCTTTTCAATTTTCCCTATTTATCACACTGATTGTTTGGCGGAAAAAAAAAACATTATTTGAGATAATACTGGTTAAGATCAGTCCAACTCATTTATCTATGAAATCATATATTTTGACCTGTCAACCAACTTTTGTGTGTCTAGTCATCACACCTGTGAAATTAAACGAAGCACAATCTCATAATATAGGTGCTCCTGAAAGTAATACATTATTTTATATAGTACTCTACAGGTGGAATTGCTTCTCTAAACTTCTCTAAGGCCTATTGTTAATGTGTATGTTCTTTGTATAATTTTAACTTATGGTTATAGCTTATAAGCACTTTAAGAAACACTTATATATCCATGTTCTTACTTAAGGGTGCATATTTCACAGGAATATAGCTAATGAGCCAATATCAGGGTGCAATTTCACCCATTACCCAACCCGTACGTTTTGAACCACTTTTAAATCTTCAAGAATAGGGGCCTTCATTAATTTATGTGTCCCAAACAGATTATCCAGGTTGTCTTAGTTGACACGGCTATAATTATAATGAAATGCAATTTACGTGCTTGATCTCTTCCATGTGTGAGAGAGAAAGATATTGCTCGACAGTGAAGGAGAGGAAGTAAGATAGGCCTACAACCAGAGCCAAGTAGACAGACCTGTGGAATCAACTGTATGCGTTTGGGTGAAAGTTCGTGGGTTTGGTGTAGTGAAAGAGAACAAGTAGCTTCAGTTACTGAACAGGGCAAGTATACCTTCCCAAATGCAAATATAAGACAACAGAGGTCTTTAAAAATTCCACTATACATCTATCCTTGACTCTATGTGCCTCTCCATCAAATCAATGTCCTTTTTGATATGGTTGACAATAGTTTTTACATGGAAATAAAGTATAAACTATTAATATGATTGTATGCCTTAAAGATTTCGATGATACTAATGTTTTGAAACAATAGCAAATACTAACGTTTTGAAAAATTCCGTCACCAAATGTCCCACTCAGCCAAAGCATACACCAAATATGCAAATGCCAACAAAAAGGAGTATAAAGGATGACACTAAAGAGTGGTGTGTAACAATATTAGAACATTGTGTTACTAAAGTACCCAATGATAACAGACATAGGAAACCCTAACGATTAATATTTACTCGAAGAAAAACCAATCCCATAATTATTAACATAGCAGCAAGCATAGACGAAAAAACCGAGATGCTAAATGACCTTGCTGTAAAAACTGCATTAACTTTCAGAAGCTATTTGATAAGTGATTTCAAATGTAACCTTAACGATCACTGAAAGAGTGAATACGGAGGTGGTCTCTTATACATGTTCAGCTTATATACGTAGGTTGTAGCTCATAATTGAATCAGTTAGTGATTAACCATTCTAGTAGAAATGTCCCACGGTTATCATTTCTAAGCAACATTTTTTACCCACACACTGTATACTAAGATTTTTGTTCTGAGTGTAGTGACATTCTAAGATCTTTATATTTTCATGTGTGCTGAAAAATGATGTTGGAACACAATATAGATCTGGGATATACTTGGCGCCACATGAGCCACAATAAACTTATGTTCATGAGTGAATTTATGTGAGAATACAATAGTTTATAATGAACCCCACTCAGTATGATGCAAACTATCATGAGCCTAATGGTTTCAAATAAGGAACTCGAAATGCGCACTTAAAGTAAGCAGTTTATGTATATCACCTTGACGTGAGACCTTTTTGGTTTCCTCCATCTCCAACTGTTATGTAAACTGATTTGTCTCGGATTAGATAACTCGCACCACCAGCCACGTTGTATTATATCTTCGAGATCTGGTATTGAAAATACATACGTTGATAGTGTTAAGTGGATAAAAAGGAACAATAATTGACTATTTTATTAAGAAATTTGTGTTAAACCAATATATCAAAAAGGTAAGAAATAAAGGAAAACAACAAACCTATCTTTCGTAATCATGCACATGTCCAACAAAGATCACTCCAACTTCTTATTTAAAACCAACTCTCGAAAGCCACTCGCATGCTTTCACCCTCCATGTAGTGAGCACTGTTACTGTTGTGTATATTGGGGTGTGCATAGTAACAATAAGCCATGGTTTTTTCTTTTTGCCTGGTTTTTAGATTCTGCTTCAAGCCACATATATTGTGGTGTATATTTTACTGTCAGAAGTCAGGTAACGATGTAAGTAATAGAACAGAATTTACAAAATCATATATTTATATTTACGTACTAATCCATAGTGTGAGAAAGTAAATTACCAAATGGAGAATAGCTGTATAGCACAATTATATGAGCGGATGCACGTCTGACAGCATACCAAAGAGGATTACTGCTTTCACTGGCGTCATAAGGAGTGGTGTATCTATAAAGATATCTGTTTAAAGGGAACAACTTCAGCTTTTTAACAATCTAAAAAATGTTACGAAAAATCTTATGGTTTTGATAATTATCAGAGATTATGGTAAAAGGTACTAATGTAAGTTCCAACAGTTACCACATATTGCTCATACTCTATCTCATGATTTCCCACTGTCCATAACCATGGTTGATATGTTGCACTTTTTTCGACAAAACAACCATATGTATCCCAGCGTACACCCATATCATGGTATTGATACCTATCAGCATACGATAAATCTCCAACATTTATTTTGGTTGAGCCAAGTGCATACTGTATCAAAGTAGTAGTCTGGCAATATTATCAAACACTTGACGGGCATAAAAGCTACATGCTCTAAATAAAAAATGCAACTTCCTGGCAATTTAACATAACAGTAAATCAATGGAACTCATGTTTAACCAAAACAAATTGCTTGAATTACATGAAACATATCCATTAGAAATTCATAATTTTCAACCGAATTACAAAATCAAAAATCAAACTTTAAAACAAAATGCAAAATTAAGTTTTTTTTTTTAGACATCAGTCATGTTATGCCATGAATAATGAGACATCAAAACCCCAATAAAAAAGACTGTCATAATTCCACTGAGTTCTATGTCTCCCACATTGGTTTTAACTGATGCATCAAAATTATGCCAAACAAAATGATATATAGCATTCAACAGTTGAAGTCAGGAACATGGGAAAGCTATAAAATTTACAAACAAACCTGAGAAATCAATTGTGCAGAAGCTAAGACATGGGGTTCATGATTAAACGACCTAAAGTAAACAGAAAAACAAAAACACACTGAGAATCGAATGGTTAATTTGATTCGATTTCAAAATATAATTACAACATTATTATCAAAATAGAATTTAGTATCAATTGAGAAACTAATTCGAAATCAAACAAACCTGGCTAAAGATTGTAGATTCAATTGTATTTATGAGATCGGTTGTTTTTTATGAAGATGAATATTGGTGGTTATTGATGTTTATAACCAGCGTGTTTATTTTCCTTATCTGACATTGGTGTTTTTTATTTGAATATGAGATTTGAATTCGTGTGATGCGTGAAGTCAAATGCTTGCTTAGATTAGGAAATGATTTATGAGCAGTTTCAATTGCAATTCAAAAGATCAATCTCAACAATTAAATAGATAAAGATGGAATGTCAGTTTTTTTTTTGAACAGAATGTCAGTTATTGATTGAGAGAAAAACCCACACTTCTTTGGTGCGTTTTGATTATGTTTCATGAGATCCTAATTTGAAATTAGTGAGTGTTTTGGATGTTTATTTTAAGGCATCTATATTTTGTTTTCAAAGCTTTCAACACAAACACTCAAGTGCTCTAGTGGTTGAGTGTTTGTTGGTTGTTCAAGAGGTCAAGGGTTCGAGTCTCATTAGCTGCAACCTTTTTAATAATGATAAATTCATGCATGAAAAGTGTGTGCCATGTAGGCAATGACATGGCATGTAGTTGAATATGTGGCAATGAGGTGGCAAATGTTAGAGGTTGATGATGTGTCATGGTTAGCCTATTATATAGTGTAGGATATGTCATTACCAATGGACCTTTAGTCCTGTTGTAGATGGTTATTTTTGTGCCAACAGATTAAGCGTTCAAGCTGTTGGCGTATGTATCTTCCGGATTTACGCCGAACGAAATAGACCAACATCCAGACGAAACCAAACCGCACCCGAACGGAGCGGATCGAATCCGGACGAAACGAGCAAATATCCGCCAGACCTAAATATCCGAAGGCCTATGCACCCTCCGGATGACCCGACCATCCGGACATGCGATAACTACGCAAAATAAAGTACCATCAAGTACACAAAGTGCATAAACTAGCGAACACTAAGGGATTAAGTACAAACCAGCCTGGCACTCCATGTGAGCAACCTATAAATAGAGGAGAAGTCCTCACTTAAGGTTAACTAATTCTCTCTCTTGCTCTTTAACTTTTATATACTCTCTCTCTAAAAATACTTACTCTTACGCCGGAGGTTGGTCCTGGGATCCATTCCCGGGGCGAGACTAACGGACGTTTCTGTCTTATAGGTAACCGAAGGGGAAGGAACATACAGAATCCGAAGGACCAAGCGTAGTCTGGAGGATTCACCTTGCTTGTTTGAGGTAGACGCAAGATTTTACTTCAACAAATTGGCGCCATCCGTGGGACTCGTCATTCACTCTACCAAAGCTAAGAGATGACAGGTCCTACTCCAGTAACACCCGAAAGTAGCGGAAGAAACAACGATAACAACCCTCACAACAACAGCATAGAACAAATCCAAAATCACATCACTACACTGAAGGCCCTAATCCAGGAATACAATACCGGAGGGGGAACACCAATCAAACCCATCCAGCTCGACTTTGATGACGGAGAATCCCAAGATGACGGAGCCAAGAAAACCGAAGAGGAACCGGTGGACGATCTATCTAAACCTTTTAAAGCAGCATCTAAGAGTCCTTTCACCCGAAGGATCATTAACTTTTCCGGACCTAAGAACACAAAGTATTCAATGCCCTCTCATCTAAAACTGTATGATGGGTCCACTGATCCGGACGACCACATCACAAGGTTTGAAGGAGCAGCCAATCAAGGTGCATGGCCCATGCCAATATGGTGTATGATGTTTCAGCAGACTCTGGATGACGCAGCTAGGGGATGGTTCGATCGTCTCCCGCGAGGCAGTATTGACAGTTGGGATGTTTTAAGTGAACAGTTTGTGCAAAGATTTGCCCTTCAGAGAAAATGCATCAGAGATCCTATGGAAATCACAAAGATTGTCCGGCAGCCAACGAGGCTTTGCCAGAGTTTAAGGAACGATGGACAGATGAAGCTAGTCGTATATCAGGTGTCCCAGAAGTAATGCAAATATCCTCTTTCATTGATGGTTGCAAATGTCCAGAACTAGCAAAAAGATTCTCCGAAAAGGTTCCCCGAACAGTGACTGAAATGATGATAAGGGTTGATGACTTCATCCGTTCTGAAAAGGCGTATCGGACAACCGAAGTGCCAAGAGGGGAAAAGATAGACAACTACAAAAGTAATCATCACTACAATCCATACAATAACAGGAATGACCAAAACACTCAACGACCTCCCTTCAGAGGAAATCGTCGACGGGATAACCACCGAGACGAATTCAGGCCTCGTCGAAATGATCACTTTGTACCACACGGTCTGACAAGGAACGATAACGTTAATCGAGCAAACTATCGAATGGATTATCGTCGTAACGACACAAACCGGAGGGATACCAGACCGATAGACTTGAATGCACTTACCAAAGCTCCTAAAGAAATCCTGGCAACCGAATATCAACTTAGACTTCTGGCACCACCCCCGTTAAGAGGAAGGCCGTCAAGAGAAAATATGGACAAATACTGCGACTATCATGGGGAGAAAGGCCATCTCACAAATGATTGTCACAATTTGAAAGAGCAACTTAAGAAAGCCATGGAAACAGGCAAACTCGACCATCTAATCAAGGATGTCCGGCAAAGGGATAGAGCCCCTCCACGAGGTAATAATCAAACCAACCAAGGGCGAATCATCAATATGGTTCGGTATCAGGAGAGGGGCGAAAACGCAAAGTCATAGACCAGGAAGAGGAGTGGATGAATGCCCCCATAAGTTTTCCCCCGATCTTACCCGGAGATGTTTCCGACGAACCACTCATCGTAGAAGCAGAAATAGAGGGATATACTGTCCGAAGGGTATACGTTGATCAGGGTGCTTCGGTGGAAGTAATGTACGAGCATTGTTTTTTAAACCTTGATTCCTCCATCCGGTCTCGGCTAACAAAAACAAACACACCCTTGGTCGGATTCGCCGGAGAAGCTATCAAACCGTTGGGAAAAATTGAATTGGAAGTATGTTTCGGAAGCGAAGGGCTGTATCGCCGAACAACCATGAAGTTTGAAGTAGTTAGATCTCCCTCCCCCTACAACATAATACTAGGACGATCTGGAATCAAGAAACTAAGGGCCATCCCCTCGACAGTACATTCTATGATGAAGTTCCCAACACCGAGAGGCGTAGCCACTTTAGTCACGCGATCAGTCATCATTTCGGAATGTAGGAAGTTGGAAGAAAAATTCTTGCTAGAAAAAGAAACCAAAGTTGAGACTCCCCCGGTAACAAGGGTTGTGGATGAAGTCACGAAAACTGAAGAAATCTTGGTCCATCCGGCATATCCGGATCAGTTGGTGACAATAGGAAGAAATTTCTCAAAGGAAGGACGGAGACAGTTGATAACTTTGCTCAAAAACAGCCAGGATGTTTTTGCGTGGGAACCATCTGATATGACGGGCGTGCCCCGTTGGGTTGCTGAGCACAAGCTCAATGTGAATATCCACGACAGACATGTTGCTCAAAAGAAGAGATTCTTCTCGGAGGAAAAGAACCAAGCCATAAATAAAGATGTGAAAGAATAGTTGAAAGCCGGGATCATTAGGCCCGTCCGGTACCCGACATGGATCTCAAACCCAGTATTAGTAAAGAAACCGGACGACAGTTGGAGAATGTGCATCGACTTCAAAAACCTTAATTCATCTTGTCTGAAAGACTACTATCCACTGCCCGAAATCGACTGGAAAATTGAATCAGTAATGGGATTCCGCTACAAGTGCTTCCTCGATGCTTACAAAGGATACCATCAAGTCCAAATGGCTAAAGAAGATGAAGAAAAAACGGCCTTCTACACTGATCACGGAACCTATTGGTATGTCAAGATGCCATTCGGATTAAAGAACGCCGGAGCAACATATCAGAAACTGGTAGATACCGCCTTTCGGTCACAGATTGGTCGAAACTTAGAGGCATATGTGGATGACATGGTAATCAAGAGCCGAACAGAAAAAGAGCTATTGGCCGACATCGCTGAGACGTTTGACAACCTCCGAAAGATCAACATGAAGCTGAACCCCAAGAAATGTTCCTTCGGAGTGGAAGAAGGGAAATTCCTCGGCTACATGGTAACCTCGGAAGGAATCAGGGCAAATCCCAAGAAGACCAGGGCGATTGCCGACATGCAATCGCCAAAGTCACTCAAAGAAATGCAAAGTCTGAGCGGCAAGCTTGCCGCATTAAACCGTTTCCAATCCAAGTCTGCTGAAAGGTCCCTACCTTTCTTTGAAACCCTTAAAAACATCACCAAGGACAACAAAGATGAGTACCGATGGACAGAAGTGGCCGAAAGGGCTTTTCAAGAAATGAAGAAAATGATTTTAGAACTCCCCTGCTTGACAACACCAAAAACTGAAAGAAGACATGTACCTGTACCTATCGGCTACAAAAGAAGCAATAAGTGGGGTAATGCTTGTAGAAAGGGAGGGGCGACAGATTCCGGTACACTACGTGAGCCGAACGCTACATGAAGCCGAAAGAAATATGCTCCGGTAGAAAAATTGGCTCTGGCTCTCCTACACCTATCCAGAAGATTGAGACGATACTTCGAAGCTCATCCTATTAAGGTCATAACGGACCAGCCTATCAAACAAATACTAAACAAAGCAGAAGCCTCCGGACGGTTAGCCAAATATACCGTGGAGCTTGGGGCTTATAATATCACTTATTTACCACGAAATGCAATCAAAGGACAAGTCTTAGCTGATTTCATCAATGAAATACCCATCGGACCGGCTGATCAGGATCAGGATCTGAAAGGGAGGGGCAGGGAGATATATGATCTCTCTCAAACTGAAGAATGGACACTATATACTGACGGAGCATCCAGTAAAAAGGGTGCCGGAGCAGGGTTGGTTTTAATCAGTCCGGACAAAGAAGAGTATACTTACGCCCTCCGGTTGAACTTCGATGCCACTAACAACGGAGCGGAATACGAAGCACTGTTGGCCGGACTGAGAATTGCAATAAGTATGCACATAAAGGCACTGGATGTACGAGTGGACTCAAACTTAGTAGCAAGCCAGATCAACGAAGATTTCACAGCATATACGGAGAGCATGACGAAGTACCTTGCCAAAGCCAAAGAATACATTACCTGTTTCGACCGTTTCAAGATAAAAAATATCCCAAGAGCCCAAAACCAAAAAGCCGATATACTGAGCAAGCTGGCATCCGTAGCATTTGATCACCTGACGAAAGAAATCCTGGTAGAGGTATTGGAAAAACCATCCACCGAAGAAGAAATAGTTAATGCAATAGTGGTGGAAGAAGAAGAGAATTGGATGTCGCCCATCCTCCAGTGTCTAAAGGAAGGGATTTGGCCGGAAGATCAAAACAAAGCTCGAGCTCTTCGGATGAAGATAAACCACTATACATTAATTGATGACGTGCTATTCAAAAAATCATATCTAGGTCCGATGCTAAGGTGTGTAGGACCGCTCCAAGCCAACTATATACTCCGAGAGGTACACGAAGGGGCGTGTGGGATGCACTCCGGACCACGATCCGTGGTGGCTAAGCTCATGAGACAAGGCTATTATTGGCCAACCATGCACCGAGACACAAGAGAAGTAATCCAGAAATGTGATTCGTGCCAGATACATGCTCCGGTTCCCAAATTACCAAAAACGGTGTTGACCTCCGTCATGGCACCATGGCCTTTTTACCAATGGGCAATGGATGTGTTAGGACCTTTACCCGAAGCTCCGGGAAAGGTTAAGTACGTCATCGTTGCAATAGACTATTTCACAAAGTGGATGGAGGCAAAGCCGTTAGCCAAGACGACCGGCAAAGAAGTAAAGAAATTTGTATGGGACAACATTGTCTGTAGGTTCGGACTGCCTAAGATAATCGTCACAGACAACGAAAGTAACTTCATTGGCGACCCATTCAAAAGCTGGTGTGANACCTTTACCCGAAGCTCCGGGAAAGGTTAAGTACGTCATCGTTGCAATAGACTATTTCACAAAGTGGATGGAGGCAAAGCCGTTAGCCAAGACGACCGGCAAAGAAGTAAAGAAATTTGTATGGGACAACATTGTCTGTAGGTTCGGACTGCCTAAGATAATCGTCACAGACAACGAAAGTAACTTCATTGGCGACCCATTCAAAAGCTGGTGTGAAAGACTGAACATCACCCAAATCAATACAGCCGTAGCTCATCCTCAAGCCAACGGATTAGTAGAAAGGGCCAACAAAAGTTTGACGAAAGGGTTCAGGTCGCGGCTAGGAAGAGAAAGGGCCGGATGGGTCGATGAGTTACCAAACGTACTATGGGCGTTCTGCACCACCCTGAAGACCAGTAATGGAGAAACACCCTTTAGCCTTACCTACGGAAGCGAAGCAGTCATCCCGGCTGAAATCGGTATGCCTACCTTTCGGACCATGATGGCAAACGCTGAAAGCAATGACGATGAGTTCAACCTGAACTTGAACCTGCTGGAGGAATGATATGTGTGAATTCACATATCTTTTATTCGTCATTTTAAGACTTAAAAAGACCAAAACGCTAACAAAATGTCAAAGATACTTGCGTTTTTGTGTTTTTACATGTGCAGGTACAGATATTAAAGATATGGACAAAAACTGAGTCAAAACCGGCAAACACGAGCACGAGTAATGGAAGAGTGAATAAAAGTCGAGCCGGGGAAGATTACGGATTATATTTGAGCTTAAATTGGCAAAACAAGATCTTGAAGAATCAGAGATTGTCAGAATTGGCCCTTGGATTTATATTATAAATATGGCAGAATTGGTCCTTGAAATTTCTGAAATCACACAAATGGTCCTTGTTAATTTCTAGCCTAAACTTACCATAATCCCATTAAGCCAAATCCAAATAACCCAAATAAAAACTACCAGCCCAATCTCTTCTTACCAAAACCAAAGCCCACCTCATTAATCATAAACCCGGTCCGTTATTTCACCCCACAACCCGACCCAACCTTTATAACTCACGGTTAAAAGAATAATAAAATAACCCCAAACCATTTCCCTCCCCCCAAAATTACCCCGTACCCCGTTTTCCCCCAATTCATTCCCATGAACCCTAGAAATTACTTTCGCCAATTACCCACACCTACCTCACAATTAACCTCGTATTAAGGGTAACTAAGTCAATTCCCCACCAGCCCTGACAACGTGTCAGACTTGGCAGCTGAAGAATGACACATGGCAAGCTCTTAATGGTCTAAACACGTCACAAGGGATGATTGGCAGCTTGTGATTGGATGATGTGACTCACATGGGATCTAAGGAGCATATTCGTGAAGATATTCTATTTCCAGAAGATTCAGAGATGCTCTCTTCTCAGGGCTATAAAAGGACCTCTCCTCCCACTGATTTGGGAGTAGCTAGTTAGGAGTAGTGTAGATTAGATAGTGTAATGATAGCTTGTGTAAATGATTTGTAAGCTTTGATATTGTACTCATTTTCCAGTTTTCAATAAAATTCAGTTTCATTTTATAATTCTTGTCATTTAAGTTTTCAAGCACTTTAATATTTCAAAACTGCTTTCAAGTTCAATTTACTGATTTTTACAAGCTCAGTCAAGTTCTAGTTAGCCGTTTAGAAGAGATCAGTTGAAGATTGGATCGAATTTTGTAAAAATCAACAATATTCAAAGGGACAAAGATTGTTACTGTGGTGGTAGATTCATGGTGGTTAATGGTGTTCCTGAATGGAGTTAGCCTATCTGAAAGATAGGCTTTGGCTGAGAATGTTTCCCTATTTCAGTTAGGGATGAGACTTTGTAAGTTTCACTTTACATTCTCAAAGTTCAATTTGAATTCCATTTGTGATAGTTTAATTCTTAGCTGCTGTGTTGTTTACTGTTCCAATGAGTTGATATATGTTACTCAGTAGTAGTATGGTAGTTATTGAGCTCTTTTGATCAAGTTTTATACATGTTTGGTGAATCTGTTAGTCACTGCAGTAGGTATCTAATGATTTGTGAATTCTAGTGTTCTGAGTATTACAACTGCATATCTTGTTTGATTTGGACTTAGCATGTTATAAGTGATGATAATTGAACATTAGTTTGATATATTTTGGCCTAGTAAGCATAGGTGTAATATAATATGATAGATTAAGGACTGTTTGGATCTACTTTTTTTTAGGTGTTATTGTTGCTTGATTGTTGATGTCTCTGCACTATTAGTTTACTTTAGGATAGAATAGACTAGTATTAGCATCAATTCGGTAGGTTTATATAGTAAAAGTCAAAAATAGCTTTGAATATTCTTGTACTGTTGCATTATACTTAACTGAGCTTGCTGAGATTGTTGAGTTGCTGCATTTTAAATTTGTGATTGAGATTTTTGAGCTTAAACATGTCCAACTTACACCTAGTAATAGATTTAGGCTAGTAAGATTCAATATGGTCAAAGTTCATTTGCAAATATTAAAGTCAAATTACCAAAGCTGTCTCAATAGCCTTTACACCAGATAACATTTAGAGCTTATACATGTTTGGAAATACATTAATAGTGATTTTTCTTGTTACTTGGTTGCTTATCATTAGATTCCATTAGCTTATGTCCCTTAGTGATCAGACAAGCTAGTTTTATTTTAGCTTAAATAAGCCCCCTCAGGCTACTGCAGTCCTTCATTTTATGCTTACCTGTCAGTGTTCTTACACATTTTTGTTAGCTCATATCTTCTCAAAATTTTCTCATATTAGTCTTATAAGTAGAATGCTAGTTATTGTTTAACTGTTTGGGTTTACTTGATCTTTAGCTTATTTTTCTTATTACTTTTATACTGCCTGAAGTTGCCCTTTCAACCTGTTTTACATCAGCATTCACTTGACTTCTCTTGCTTATTTTAGTGCTTTTTAGGCTTAAATTAGTGCTTTTCTCTGTCCCTTATTGCTTATTTAGGTCTCCTTAGTATGCCTTTAGCCCTATTCTCCCTTAGTTAAGTTTTTTTTTAGGAGCTCATTAGTAGCCTTTAGAATTTAGAAAGTTCTTTTAACCTTTAGAGTAAACTGTTTTTTTTTTCTGCTTTTATCTGCTTATTTTCTAGACTTCACAAATGAGCATAGTTATAAAAAATGTTAATCTTCTTGTGTTCAATTGGTTTGTTGAAGAAAAATCACAAAAATAATAATTTTAGCAAAAAGAGTGTCAAGGGATTCGAACCCTTGACCTCACCACTCACATAGCCTCAACACCACACCTCTGCTACCAACTGCACCCTTGGGATTTTTATATTTACATTTGCATCTTTTATTCTTATATAGTCTTTTTAGTTATAAGCTTGTTTTAGCTTTTTCACTGTTAGCAGCTTATCCGTAGAAGCTTTTAGCTCATTTTTATTTTTCTTCTACTTTTATTAGTATTGAGTATTTTTATAAAAAATTACAAAATTCTTTGACAAGTTTTGCTATTTTTAGAAATTTAATTTCTTTCATATAGTTTTTTTAAATAAAAAAATAATAAATATAAAGTCATAAAAAATAATTTTCTTTTTCCAAAATTTTCTTTTGTCATTTAGTTTGTAGAAAAATTATTTTCATGTCCGTAGGATTAGAGTAGCTTAGAATTCGCATTTTATTTTGTTACGTAGACGTTTTATTTTAGTTCGCGTTTATGATTTTGTCATTTGTGCTTAATGTGCTTGTACGTTTAGCTTTATTAGTTAATTTTCATCGTTAATTCATATAATTTGTAGTATAATTCCAAATCAAAACAATTTTTTTCCATTCACTTCACTCACACACACTCGTTTTCGACTTATTCGCCGTCAAATCTTCGCTGGGACAACGAACCGAGAAATAGTACTCCATTATACTCACATCAAGGAACGACGGGAAATTGCAGCAATAAGGGAGGCTAAATACAAAAAGAAAGTGGAGCAATACTATAACCGAAGGGTTCGACCCGAAGCATATAAAGTAGGAGATTTTGTGTACCGGAGGAACGAAGCCAGCAGAGTGGAAGAC
The DNA here is from genome assembly GCA_014162995.1 of Artemisia annua. Classification (NCBI taxonomy): domain Eukaryota; kingdom Viridiplantae; phylum Streptophyta; class Magnoliopsida; order Asterales; family Asteraceae; genus Artemisia; species Artemisia annua. The sequence goes on from LBNU01034968.1 coordinate 28,455, forward strand.
CAAAGGAAGCTAGGGCCAAACTGGGAAGGTCCGTATCGAATAACGGAAGCTTACCAACACGGCGCCTACAAGCTCCAGACCATGGATGATGTAGAAGTACCCCGGACCTAGCATGCCATTAACTTAAAGAAGTGTTTTATGTAATCGGAGATATCCGAAAGACTTATTGTAAGGCTCATAAGCCATTTCCTTATTTCTAATAAAAATTATATGCAGCTGTTCTTTTGACAAAGGGAAGCTACTGTTCGCCTGATATTGTCCAAAACGCCAAATTACTAAGGCCAAGTGCCCAACGGCACAGGTTGCCCTAACGGCCAAGAGCCAAATTACTAAGGCCAAGTGCCCAATGGCACAGGTTGCCCTAACGGCCAAGAGCCAAATTACTAAGGCCAAGTGCCCAACGGCACAGGTTGACCTAACGACTAAGAGCCAAATTACTAAGGCCAAGTGCCGAACGACACAAGTTACCCGAATGATAAAACCACAAGAGGGCAATCAAAAAGGCCAAGCGCCAAACGGCACAGGTTGCCCGAACGAAACCCCAAGTGGGTAACACATGAGACAGGGACCGAACGGCAACTTCATCCGAACAACACAAAACCCCAAACGGGTAATAGATGATTTATCCAAACCAAATGCCGAAGGGTACAGAATAGTAGATAACCGCAAGTAAATACCAAGTAATATAAAAATAAAAGGCCGAATAACACGAGTCATCCGAATGATTCAAGCCTATCGGCTAGATAGCATCCTAAAAACTAAATATTACGAGATATAATAACAAATGAACGAATAACAAGAAGGATAAATAAAGTTGTATATATACTCAAAAAAGAGGCCTGAAGACCATTACAGTGATTTGTTCCGAACATGACCATCAAGGCCTTACATTACCAAAAAGTCGGAGCATTATTATATCATTCGATCATACTACCATCGAAATATAAAAAAAAAGAGAGATACAAGTAGACATCAGCTCAACAAGGAAATCCGGAATGCCTGGATCCATAGTCTAAATGGAAGCACCCGATCCCCATCGGTAAATACCCAGCAACAACTAAAAAGAGAAGTGATAAAAGCTTCACATAGAATTTGCGATACCTAAGTCCGTAGTCTGAATGGAGGTATGCAAACCCTATAACATCGAACATCTTCATACAACAGGAGTGGCAGTATCGTGAGCTGTGGAGTCACGAACCTCCGGGTTCTCAGAGGAAGGGCCCTCATTCGCAACCGACCCACCAGACCCTGATGCTCCGGCAGTCGACTCCGCACGGGAGCCCATACCTGGAACACTAGATTCAAACGCTCCGGCAGCCGACTCCAAGTTGGAGCCCATACCAGGAGCGTCAGCAGTGGTGGTGATTGCTGGCCCGGAGGGAGCAGGATCTGGGAACATCTCAACAAGCTCTTTAAAGGATCTGAAGCAAGTCTTGCGGATTCTCTGAATGTACGGATACTCTTTTGTAAGCGCCTGATCATACAAAGACTGTTACTTCCGGTCAGCATCCATGTCGAGATCCTCCACATCCTCCAATACCTTTGCCGCCTCTTCAGGTTCCAGCCCCAAGTTAGCCCCGTCTATAAGCCCAGACTGATAGTATAAATTGAAGGGCTTAGCCAAAGCATCTTTAAATTCATGACGCCCTCCGGAAGGAATTCATTTACGATCAATTTCCACATTGCCGGAAGAAATAGCCAAATCTTGCTTCTCCTTTCGAAGCTCCTGGCAAGCCATCTCCTCGTCACTCAAGGCTAACCGTGTCTTAGCAAGCTCAGCCTCTAAGGAGTTAATCTTTTCAACTTGGCCTTTCGACACCTCCCTTCATTCTTCTTTTTCCTTCTCCAGATCCGAAATCCTACCATTCAAACCTTCCTCCCTAGCCAAACAACCGGCATGCTCAACCCTCAGCTTCTTCAACTCGTCCGGCTCCCCCGAAGCACAACCAGCATGTGCAGTTTTTAACCCCTCTAACTTTGACTGCACTACCTGCAACTTCTTGAGCTCATCATTGGCCCTACGGTCACAATCTTTATGAGAAGCAACCAACTTGGCATGATCATCCTTCAGATTCTCAAAACGGAAAAGAACATCTGCAAATGCCGCAGAGGTCTTCCCTAGAAACAGCCAAGAACGGTTGATAGCCTTATCATCATCATGAGCATCCAAGAACTTCTCCTCCCCAGGAGTAGCCAGGTGGATCAACATATCTCTGCAAATACTTGCATTATTCATCCGACCCCCCTCTTCACCGACCACTCCGGAATAAAGGCTTCATCGGAGGAATCAGCATCAACATCAACGTCCTCCTCCTCAGCCACATGCTTATCCCGGCCGGAAGGGACAGCCTTCGAACCACCTGAAATATAAAGAAAATGTGAGTAATATAAAAAAAAAGCGTCTGTAACATACCAGCTTCAGCATCTCCGGCATGACTGACTCCTCCTTCACCAGCGGAAGAGAAACCGGTTGGTGGCACTGTGCGGATGGGAGTAGGAGCAGGGATATCTTCCGTCGGATCTAACTCGAAGACCGGAATGTTGGCATTAGGCCTGATCCTTTTCTGAATGTGGGAAGCAACATCCCCCCGACCCTCTTCTGCCCAGACTGGGACTTAGAACCTCCAGTAGTACCCGAGGGTTTCTTCAATCCCAACTTAACGGCCTGTTCTTTCTTTCTATCCTTCGCCGCCAAGACCTTCCCACTCGGAACTTCAACCTCCTGAAGCTCAGCTGTCTTCTCCGGCACAGCGGCATTCGAAGCCAGCGGCTTAGTCAGATGCATCTGCACCTCCTTACCTTCCCGGAGTTTATCTCCCCTCACCACATTCACATTCTTACGCAATGACGGTTTCCTCAAGTAATCAGCCATTGTAACACCTACAAAAAAAAAAGAAGAAGCCGATGGTTAGAGAACAGGAATGCGAAAATATAAAAATAAAAATAGACAACACACGGAAGACAAAGGCTATACCCCTTCCCGCCTCATCCCTCAAGGCCGCCCGGTATCCGGGAAACTTCCAGTAAGTAGATAAACCCAATATATACAGAAAATCATGCGGAACTTGACAAGGCGCTATGACCTTCTCGGCCAACAGTTTGGCATGGGCAACAACATAATCCTTCGGAAAAGGGTCCGAGACATCCGAATCATGATGCCTCCAAGGCATGGCAAAGGGGATGGCACGCCTATCTATCAGAAAAAATTGTTCCTTCCAACCTTTCAAACTGGACAGGAAGTCACCAAAACAAACCTTCCTCTTATTACCCGATCGTTTCTCAAACGAGAACCAACCACCCTGCTTACTCAACTTGTAAAAAACCCTTAACAAGGAGGTGGTCGGAGGAACATGCAAACTCCGGCTGTATACCTAAAAAAGGAACCAGTTGAGAAATATGAACCTTAAAATATTTGATAACTTCTAAGAGAAAAGTGGAAAAGGGAACGTTGAGACCCCCTTCGAAAAAATACTCAACATAAAGACCTATGGCGTCAGCCGGTAGTTGGTCCATCGTCATGCCCTTCGGAGGAACCCTTGGGTGAAAGTCCTTCGGAATGCCAAAGGTCTCAACTACCGCAAGAACGTCCGAAGGACGCGTCTTAGAAATCTTTTTATCCATATCGAACTTTACCGAAGGATCATTCCCCCCGGCAATATCATCCTGACATACTGATGCAGAAGACTCCGACATGATGGAAAAACGGAAGGAAGAAGTATAGCCAAAACAACAAAAATACCAAAGATATACACCACGAAACAGGACGTACATCTGAATGAAATAAGCAAACTCGCGCACCGGACGATCCTTCGGAATACAGACGAAAAAGTTGTCAGAGAATACGCAAGGCTAGAGAGAGAAATTACAGTGGTGAAAATGAAGAGAAATGAACTATTTATAGGTGAAAATGGATTAGCGCGAAACGACACGTCGTACAGAGGGCTTACGTGTCATCATNAGGCTATACCCCTTCCCGCCTCATCCCTCAAGGCCGCCCGGTATCCGGGAAACTTCCAGTAAGTAGATAAACCCAACATATACAGAAAATCATGCGGAACTTGACAAGGCTCTATGACCTTCTCGGCCAACAGTTCGGCATGGGCAACAACATAATCCTTCGGAAAAGGGTCCGAGACATCCGAATCATGATGCCTCCAAGGCATGGCAAAGGGGATGGCACGCCTATCTATAAAAAAAAAATTGTTCCTTCCAACCTTTCAAACTGGACGGGAAGTCACCAAAACAAACCTTCCTCTTATTACCCGATCGTTTCTCAAACGAGAACCAACTACCCCGCTTACTCAACTTGTAAAAAACCCTGAACAAGGAGGTGGTCGGAGGAACGTGCAAACTCCGACTGTATACCTCAAAAAGAGTTACGCGATGCAGACCGAGGGGAACCAGTTGAGAAATATGAACCTTAAAATATTTGACAACTTCTAAGAGAAAAGTGGAAAAGGGAACGTTGAGACCTCCTTCGAAAAAATACTCAACATAAAGACATATGGCGTCAGCCGGTAGTCGGTCCATCGTCATGCCCTTCGGAGGAACCCTTGGGTGCAAGTCCTTTGGAATGCCGAAGGACTCAACTACCGCAAGAACGTCCGAAGGACGCGTCTTAGAAATCTTTCTATCCATATCGAACTTTACCGAAGGATCATTTCCCCCGGCAGTATCATCCTGACATACTGATGTAGAAGACTCCGACATGATGGAAAAACGGAAGGAAGAAGTATAGCCAAAACAACAAAAACACCAAAGATATACACCACGAAATAGGACGTACCTCTGAACGAAATAAGCAAACTCGCGCACCGGACGATCCTTCGGAATACGGATGAAAAAGTTGTCAGAGATTACGCAAGGATAGAGAGAGAAATTACAGTGGTGAAAATGAAGAGAAATGAACTATTTATAGGTGAAAAAGGATGAGCGCGAAACGACGCGTCGTACAGAGGGCTTACGTGTCATCATCTAGGCCACACGATACAAAAATGCACATACGTGTCATGATCTAAGGACGCGGTAAAAACGGCGGCGTTCCTTAAACCGACACATTAATCATATTTGGCGTTTTGTACACGCTTATAACTCGACAAAATCACAATATACCCTCCGGAAAACAACAAAAACAGAGACTTTGAGTATCACACCATTGGCATAACCAATACTATGATACTGGGGGGGGGGACATGTTGGCGTATGTATCCTCCGGATTTACGCCGAACGAAATAGACCAACATCTAGAAGAAACCAAACCGCACCCGAACGGAGCGGACCGAATCCGGACGAAACGAGCAAATATCCGCTAGACCTAAATATCTGAAGGCCTATGCACCCTCCGGATGACCCGACCATCCGGACATGCGATAACTACGCAAAATAAAGTACCATCAAGTACACAAAGTGCATAAACTAGCGAACACGGATTAAGTACAAACCAGCCTGACACTTCATGTGAGCAGCCTATAAATAGAGGAGAAGTCCTCACTTAAGGTTAACTAATTCTCTCTCTTGCTCTTTGACTTTTATATACTCTCTCTCTAAAAATACTTACTCTTACGCCGGAGGTTGGTCCTGGGATCCATTCCCGGGGCGAGACTAACGGACGTTTCTGTCTTATAGGTAACCGAAGGGACAGGGACCTACGAAGGAACATACAGAATCCGAAGGACCAAGCGTAGTCTGAAGGATTCACCTTGCTTGTTTGAGGTAGACGCAAGATTTTACTTCAACACAAGCTCCACACGAAAGTGAGATTGTTGTGATTGAGTGAGAATGTATTAATTGTGTGTTTAAATTTGCCATTAAAAGAAATTAGATATGTCATTATAGGTCGCTCATAGACTTGTTGTTGCTTTAGATCATTGGACATGATTGCTCTACGTGGTTCAATCGTTTGTCTAACGTATTGCCTATTTATTATTGCGGCTTGTTATTTGTTTGGTACAAGTTTTGCCATTCCAAAGTAAGTGTGTTCTCGTAATCCATCTCTGATGTACATATATGGTTTGCCATTCCAACAAGACATGACATTTCCAAATCAACCAAAGCTTGAACCCTTCTTGTATTTCTACATGCAAATTGTGTATATCATTTTTGTATTTCTACATGCAAATTTTGAACCCTTTTTGTATGTCATTTCCCCTTATAAGTTAGCTAAAGACAGCGATTAGTTCTTTTAATATATACAGAAAACGTAATGCTCAAATACTTGATACATTGTCACGTGGGTGAGCACTTTAAAAATCATTATGAACTATGAAGTATGTTTAATCCTGAAAATTCACATGAAAATGGAAAAAGAATTGGGCACCACAATGCCATCATTTGTCCACCATGTGGAAGTGTATAATTATATATCTATCCCCCACCCCTTCTTACAAAAATCACGATGAAGCATGATCACTAGGGGTAATAAGGTAATTTAAATTCCTTGAACAACTAAGTAGAAGTATGAAAATACATTCCAAAAACTTTTAAGAATTTTAAATCGAGTATTATACGGTAAGTAATTATAATCAAGATGTTTGGTTATAATAGGATAAAGTATTAGAGACTTATAAATGTGTTTTTGTTAGGTAGAGTTGCAATTTGTTTATAAAGACGTAAATTAGGGTGTTTCAAGTCACATGAGTCTCTTTCTTGTACCAAAACGAAAGAACATGAAAGTATATTGTCCTGCCTATTACGAATGAGAAAGGACCTTGCATGAATAAAGTTTAGAAGTATAACAATCTATTAAAGTCAAACTTTTGCTTTTTAAAGGCATATGTTCTTAATCATGATAGACCGATTTTAAATTTCATTTTGCAAGTGAAAAATTGTCAATATGTGTTCGTGTTATTTAGTAAGAGTTCACTCAAGTGTTGTAAGGTGCATGAGTTGTTACACCCCTTAAAAGTTTAAGACAAAATATGTACTGCCTATATAAGAACTAGGCGAGTACCGCGTATAGCACGGCGGAAAATTTAGAACGACAAAAATAGTTATAGTTGCAAAATTTGTTGTCGAATGTTTCATGTACAAAATGAATTCAATCAAACATTTTAATATTAAGAGATAAAAGAATAATAGTGGCATAATTTTAGAAATTCGTCAACCATTGCAACATAAAACTAATACTAGTATAAACTAATAAAGTGTTCATTAAACGAAGAAGGTCTTCTAATTTTTTAAAAAGATATAAGAGAATAATAATAATTCAAGAGTTCTTATTTTGATAGTTTTTAAGCATATTCTTTTTCTCTTTATATGTAGGGAAGATAAAATATAATTCAACAATGTCAACCACAACTAGTTTTATCCTAATATTTGATTTGGTCACCGCCAATAGAATGTCCTGAACCGATTTTGCGATGGTAGACTGATGATCTAGTTGTGTGGAACTGTGGATATGTAGTGTAAAGGAGATGTTATAGGTTCAAATTTTGTACTCATGTCCTTTTAATTATGTTGTTACATACATGATTGATTTCTTTTAGGTCGATAATGAAATCTATGGATAAATGCCATAAAACATTTTTTTTCTTTAACGACGGCATTTTATTAAGCTAGAAAAAGAAACAATTATACTAAGTATGTTTGGCAAAAGTAGTTGGTGCTGGTGCTGGTGCTGGTGCTGGTGCTGGTGCTGGTGCTGGTGCTGAAAAAGATTATAAAAAGAGATTATTTTTATAAGCTACATGAAGTAACTTTTNCATTGCATGAATAAAGTTTAGAAGTATAACAATCTATTAAAGTCAAACTTTTGCTTTTTAAAGGCATATGTTCTTAATCATGATAGACCGATTTTAAATTTCATTTTGCAAGTGAAAAATTGTCAATATGTGTTCGTGTTATTTAGTAAGAGTTCACTCAAGTGTTGTAAGGTGCATGAGTTGTTACACCCCTTAAAAGTTTAAGACAAAATATGTACTGCCTATATAAGAACTAGGCGAGTACCGCGTATAGCACGGCGGAAAATTTAGAACGACAAATAGTTATAGTTGCAAAATTTGTTGTCGAATGTTTCATGTACAAAATGAATTCAATCAAACATTTTAATATTAAGAGATAAAAGAATAATAGTGGCATAATTTTAGAAATTCGTCAACCATTGCAACATAAAACTAATACTAGTATAAACTAATAAAGTGTTCATTAAACGAAGAAGGTCTTCTAATTTTTTAAAAAGATATAAGAGAATAATAATAATTCAAGAGTTCTTATTTTGATAGTTTTTAAGCATATTCTTTTTCTCTTTATATGTAGGGATATAATTCAACAATGTCAACCACAACTAATTTTATCCTAATATTTGATTTGGTCACCGCCAATAGAATGTCCTGAACCGATTTTGCGATGGTAGACTGATGATCTAGTTGTGTGGAACTGTGGATATGTAGTGTAAAGGAGATGTTATAGGTTCAAATTTTGTACTCATGTCCTTTTAATTATGTTGTTACATACATGATTGATTTCTTTTAGGTCGATAATGAAATCTATGGATAAATGCCATAAAACATTTTTTTTCTTTAACGACGGCATTTTATTAAGCTAGAAAAAGAAACAATTATACTAAGGGTATGTTTGGCAAAAGTAGTTGGTGCTGGTGCTGGTGCTGAAAAAGATTATAAAAAGAGATTATTTTTATAAGCTACATGAAGTAACTTTTGATTTTCAGAGATTATGTAAGATTTTTTTTTTTTTTTTTTTTTTTTTATAATCTCTTATAAGTTCTGTCTGCCAAACAAAGATTATTTTTTAAGTAGCTTAATTTTTGGAAAAATAAGCATAATCTCTTCATAATCTGCTGCGCCAAACAAGACTTAAGGAAATACTATGGATAGGATTTCCTAACCATCCTATCAAACTTAAGCGGAATTTAGGATTTCTAGATGAAATTCAAAAAATGATTGATATACAATAGAATCCTAAATATAGTTTCACCGGTTGTAAGCTATGTTTGGCGAAAGTAACTGTTGCTGGAACTGGTGCTGGTGCTGGTGCTGGAGATTATAAAAAGAGATTATTTTTATAAGCTACATGAAGTAGGCTATGTTTGGCGCAAGAGCTTATGGAAGATTATGGAGAGATTATGCTTATTTTTTCCAAAAATAAGCTGCTTAAAAAATAATCTTCGTTTGGCAGACATAACTTATAAGAGATTATAAAAAAAATAATCTTCCATAATCTCTTAAAATAAAAGGTTACTTCATGTAGCTTATAAAAATAATCTCTTTTTATAATCTCCATCTCCAGCACTAGCTCCAGCACCATCTCCAGTTCCAGCAACAGTTACTTTCGCCAAACATACCCGTAACCTTTGGTTTTAAGAGATTATGGAAGATTATTTTTTTTAGAATCTCTTATAAGTTATGTCTGCCAAACAAGGATTATTTTTTAAGTAGCTTATTTTCTGAAAAAATAAGCACAATCTCTCAACAATCTTGTGTACCAAATGTGCAATGGAACAATGGCTAAAGGTTAGCAAACCTTTACCTAATACTTTAATCATTGTGGGGTCGAGCTATCGAGCCACACCACACTCATCGTGCCCATGGGGTCATGTGGTTCGGACCAAAATAGATGAGGTTAGGTTACTAAATTGACATACTTCTTTTCCAAATAATGAAATAACAAATGAAAAAGTGTCTTAGAAACATGTCCAAAAAGAAGGTTCCAATTAGAAAATAATAACCATGTAAAACCAAGATATAAAGATATTGGTTGCTTGTTCATTTCGGTTGTTTGTGACATTTTGGTGACAATTGCAAATGTTTCTTTGACATTTTTTGGTCATGGATTTGTTAATGATTTGCGACAAGAAGTAAAATTATTAGTGATAGTAGTGTCACGTTTATAACATGTTATAGAGGTTAAGTTCTGTGTTTATTTTCATCATTGTATGGTTTGATGTTGGATATTATCGATAAGAGTAACGATAGTCGATAGATACGGATAAAACATGGACCTAAGAATCATTCTAATTCCTTCAATGTGCTAACACAATGGATGTTGAATCTTTGTTCAAGTAACCTTGTTGGTGGTCAAGTTTCATTTTCATTCCATTCGGTTGCTATATAGGAGCGTAAGTATGCTCGAATTATGCATGACCCACGAATTTGTAGCCAATTTAAACCTCCAAGGTAACACTTAATCTAACTTCCATAAGAAACATGTTTCGCGGTTCATACTTTAGAAATAGATCATGCTTTGAGCCTTTGAAACTACCTTAATCTCCATAGGTAACTTCTACTTTGTATCAACGCATATGCGACCTCAAAAGTGTATCGTGTAGAGTAACACTGACCTCATGCCAAAACTTGCCAACATGAAATCGAGAGAAGAATAAGAATGTCATATTTTAATAACAATGTATCTTTTACGTACCTATACTTAATTTTATTTATAAAAGACAATAGTCAACAGCCGGAACGGATTCACGACATAAATCGACCAGGAGTATTTAAGGAAGACTAAATAAATGGGAAACACAATTTCTTTAAACCTGGTACATTTACGAAAAATCAAAGTTTTTTTTTACAAAAATTAACACTGCGCCGAAAAAATATATAGGTGTCCCTAAACCCCGTAAAACCCACTTTAGTTCCGTCACTACCCAACACGATTCTCACATCCAATATGAGTTAAAAAGATAATCTACTTAACGTTGTTAATAACTTGTCCTTCATTTTTTTTTTTCTAAACAACAATTGCTAGTCTTTTTGTCATGGGGCAAAAGGTATCAAACTTAAGTCAAATTCGAATTTTAGGTACTCAACTTTACATTCAAAAAGTCGAAANGGGTATGTTTGGCGAAAGTAACTGTTGCTGGAACTGGTGCTGGTGCTGGAGATGGTGCTGGTGCTGGAGATTATAAAAAGAGATTATTTTTATAAGCTACATGAAGTAACCTTTGGTTTTAAGAGATTATGGAAGATTATTTTTTTTAGAATCTCTTATAAGTTATGTCTGCCAAACAAGGATTATTTTTTAAGTAGCTTATTTTCTGAAAAAATAAGCACAATCTCTCAACAATCTTGTGTACCAAATGTGCAATGGAACAATGGCTAAAGGTTAGCAAACCTTTACCTAATACTTTAATCATTGTGGGGTCGAGCTATCGAGCCACACCACACTCATCGTGCCCATGGGGTCATGTGGTTCGGACCAAAATAGATGAGGTTAGGTTACTAAATTGACATACTTCTTTTCCAAATAATGAAATAACAAATGAAAAAGTGTCTTAGAAACATGTCCAAAAAGAAGGTTCCAATTAGAAAATAATAACCATGTAAAACCAAGATATAAAGATATTGGTTGCTTGTTCATTTCGGTTGTTTGTGACATTTTGGTGACAATTGCAAATGTTTCTTTGACATTTTTTGGTCATGGATTTGTTAATGATTTGCGACAAGAAGTAAAATTATTAGTGATAGTAGTGTCACGTTTATAACATGTTATAGAGGTTAAGTTCTGTGTTTATTTTCATCATTGTATGGTTTGATGTTGGATATTATCGATAAGAGTAACGATAGTCGATAGATACGGATAAAACATGGACCTAAGAATCATTCTAATTCCTTCAATGTGCTAACACAATGGATGTTGAATCTTTGTTCAAGTAACCTTGTTGGTGGTCAAGTTTCATTTTCATTCCATTCGGTTGCTATATAGGAGCGTAAGTATGCTCGAATTATGCATGACCCACGAATTTGTAGCCAATTTAAACCTCCAAGGTAACACTTAATCTAACTTCCATAAGAAACATGTTTCGCGGTTCATACTTTAGAAATAGATCATGCTTTGAGCCTTTGAAACTACCTTAATCTCCATAGGTAACTTCTACTTTGTATCAACGCATATGCGACCTCAAAAGTGTATCGTGTAGAGTAACACTGACCTCATGCCAAAACTTGCCAACATGAAATCGAGAGAAGAATAAGAATGTCATATTTTAATAACAATGTATCTTTTACGTACCTATACTTAATTTTATTTATAAAAGACAATAGTCAACAGCCGGAACGGATTCACGACATAAATCGACCAGGAGTATTTAAGGAAGACTAAATAAATGGGAAACACAATTTCTTTAAACCTGGTACATTTACGAAAAATCAAAGTTTTTTTTTACAAAAATTAACACTGCGCCGAAAAAATATATAGGTGTCCCTAAACCCCGTAAAACCCACTTTAGTTCCGTCACTACCCAACACGATTCTCACATCCAATATGAGTTAAAAAGATAATCTACTTAACGTTGTTAATAACTTGTCCTTCATTTTTTTTTTTCTAAACAACAATTGCTAGTCTTTTTGTCATGGGGCAAAAGGTATCAAACTTAAGTCAAATTCGAATTTTAGGTACTCAACTTTACATTCAAAAAGTCGAAAAAACCTTACATTGCATCAAAAAATAACTTGAATACCTTAAATTGAGGGAAAAAAAGTTGAATTCCTTAAAATCGAATTAGCTTTAAGTTTGATACCTTTTTGTGCGATTTGCCCTTTTGTCATGCTACCTAAGATTCGTATTTTATTTTTCCAAAATAAAAACAACAATTTGTTACTTTAAACCGAACCGAATCAAGAAAAACCGGACCGATTTGGACCGACCGGACTGGACCGAATATAATCTTTGTCCGGTGTTTGGGCCAAATTGGTTTTCGGTCCGGTCTGATTTTCGGACAGTGCTCAGCCCGTCAACAAAACCTTTTTTTTGTTGTTGGAAGTTAGAAATAGTAAGAGCCCAACAGGCCCAGTCCATTAGCTACTCATTACCCTTCCCAACCCCATCAGAAACTAGGGTTCAACACACTTGTTTCACACTTCCTATCCCTGAATTCAACCAAAAACAAAAATAACCATGCCGAAAAACAGGAACAGAAGTAAGAAAAAGGATGCTTCTTCAACCGCCATGCTGACAGACGATGCCAACATCGTTTCACCTCAAGGTATATATGCCTTTTTTATTCACCTCTTCACAGTTTTATTATATCCTTAAATGAAACTAATGTATTTTATTTATTTGGTATGTATGTAGTTACAGCTATGGATACATCAGAAACTGTCGTAACGGCTCGGTCTCAAAATATCAGGTTGGAATTTATGTTATTAGCTTAATTATTATGATTCTAGTTATTATTTGAATAAACATATGTTTAGGTAGTGATAATAACTAGTTACTAGCCTAAAGTAGTACTGAACTGGCACGTGTTTTATATGGGGCGGTCGGTTTCCGGGGGTCTACGGGAACCCCATGGATTTTTTCGTCGTAGTGTAAATTTTTGTCAATGGGTCCCCAAATTTCATTTCATATGTTTTGTTTAGTTAGTCCCTTGTATTATCGTTAAAAAATTGTGAACCTGGTCATTTATAGACTTAAGTCCGCCCTTGGTTATGCTAGTAGTAAATAATGCCATTCAAGCTTTAAGTTGAAACCTATGTGATGATTTGTCACATAGTGTATGAAAAATGCTAAATGTGTTAAGTATGACACTTGAATAACAACGAGCTTGTTTGTGGGTTATTTGATGAACTAGGATCGGCTCGGTTGTTGTTTGCTTTACAGTGTTTTTTAATGCCTTGTAAAAATAGTTGGATTTTGGACAGAGCGCTGATGCTTATCTAGATATATGTAATATGTAATGCGCGAATATAGTTGGATCTAAATTGTATCATCACATCATGCACATCTACTTTCTATCACCTTTCTTAACTACAATACATGTGCCACAATTAAGTTAGTGGGTGTTTGGAAGTGCCAAAAAAATGAGCTTCTTGTTAGTTGTTAAACCTTACTTAAAGTCTAAAAGTAAGTTACATGAGGCTCATAGATCACAATGATGTTTTCCAGGACCATGAAATGAAAAATCAGTTAGCAAATGATAGTTAAGATACTAGTACAAGTTTTAGACATTACTTAGTAATTATATAATAGTGATTAATTTTATATCATTTTCTTAGAACATGTGTAGTGATTACGCTTCACTGAGTCTTTTACATTGCCACATCCACATGCTGTTCCTACTTTAACTGGGTTGAAATTGCCACCTCCAAGGCTCTAGTCTAAGCCACAAACTTTAACTTGTAGTGAAAATTTGACTAAAGATGGCTAAAAATATGAATTTTTCATATCTTTTCAATTAAAAACGTTTAGTCCGCAGAACCCTCAATCTGCCCTTCCCTCCTTCTGTCTTCGAAATGTCTTCCTATTTTTCCTCTCTTTTTGTTTTTTGGTTTATAACCTTCTATACTTTAAATTTTGGTAGTTTTTTATAAGCTCTAGATATTGCTTTAATTTTTTTTTTCTGGATTATAAAGCAATTTTTATTTCATTCATTACAAATAAATAATTCATGTATTCCCCAGTAATGTCGATGGGTAAAAATAAAATGAAGATAAATGTGTTCCGAGATAAGACTATACTTAACCTACGCATACTTTGTTACAACTTAAATAAAAAGTGAAAATTGGAGACCCCATAGAGTTTTACATCTAAAAAGACTTGGTAAGACTATAACTTAAAACATGAACAAATAACTAAATCTTCACTTTTGCGTTGGAAAAACTAAATGTTTTTATTTAGATTGTTATCTAACTTAGGAGGTTAAATGTGATCTTTCTATTAAATGAAATTTCTGTTGTATTGATATGATGGACTGTGAATTAATAACTTAATTTATTTAACAAATGAGACAAAGTTGTTTCAAAAACTAAGCAAATAAAATATAAACAATTAAAGTAATATTCTGAGATTTTAAAGTCATCATAAGTTAGAGTATAAAATTTAATGAAATAAATAGTAAAAAAGGAAGAAAGTGCTAGAAATTTGAGGGGAGGGGAGTGTTACGCAAGTTCTGTGGAGATGGAGAGGTTGATCAAGGGGTTTTGATGGGCTAAATCCTCTTGTTAGAGAATTAAAATTGTAATTTTAGCTATCATTTTGTCATATAATCCGCTATATTTTAATGATTTTTTTTCAACCAGATAATAATATGTGGCCCACTTGTCATTAGGTAGGGTAAATTTCCGGATCAAACTTAGCTAGTTCTTCCAACTATTTATTTTTTTTTTTTTTTCTTCGTGTTTGCTCTTGCATTCTGTCTGATACAAGAATAGGAAGAATAGCTTCTAGTCTTAAATCCTTAACATTCATGTGGAGGATGCTTAAGTTGTGCCCACCCTTATTCCGATGAGGTGCCCGGCTGTGAGGCATGAATGTGATGCAATCATTTTGTCAACGCTGTCGAATTTAGTGGTCTAGCTCTACATATTATGAAATTCGCGATGGCTCTTGATGTTGCAAAAGTTCATCACCTTATCTGAGTTGAATAGGGTCTGGTGTGAATAAATAAAAGTCTTTACTTTTTTCATTGTGATGGCTTCTTTTCTTATGCCCGTCAAATTGTCTGCTGCTACTACCTGAATGTTAATTATGACTATTTTCTTATCAGGAAAATAGGTATTATGTTTTTAAAATTTCATGTTACGTTTTGTGTGCTATGGTTGTATGCCGCTTATAGCCTAGATGCGTGGCTGGCCACAGCTGCACCTTTTGTGTCCAACCACCATGAGAATGGGTGATATGTGTGTACCAGATATCATAAAATCCTAGTGAATGACAGTCATATGTTGGCCAATAGACTATGATATTACTGTCTCCAATTCTTATTTTCTGCAAACTCTACTTGTGTGTGATTATTTCAAGGCATGATTAAATGTTTCCCCTGGCCCTTTGGTATGAATGTTCCTATGAGCGTGGTTATGTGGCCCTTTCCTTTTGTACTAAAATTTTTCTCTGCCTCTTATAGAAAGATAAAGAAGGGAGTACAAATGAAGCGCACAAAAAATGTAAGAAAGCAAAAAGCCATAGCAAAAGCTGTGTCTCAAAACGAAAAGTCAGCAACGAAGGTTGAGAAGAATGAAAGCAAGACATTGAGAACCAAGTCTGCAAAAAACTTGTACGACTGACCGGACAGCTGCACGAGTATCTGAGTGATAGATTTGCAATACATAGGTGTTGACAGTTAGTTACTTCTATTGTTATATAAATCCTAGAGTATCATTTTTGTTCATGTTTTTGTGGATAAACTGGTTTCAGTTTTCACCAATGATCTAATTATCTTGTACGAAGGTAAAGCCTCTCACTAGCTCAAGAATGAAAAATGTGCTGTGTTTGTTACCGCTAAATAAAAAAATTGGCTAGATTGGTTGCCTGCCTGGTTGGTTATATGCAACAAAAGCTTAAAAAGTAGACGTATTTTTCTAGAGCATTGTTTTGTTAATGCATATGGAGTAGCAGGTTCCCAGCGACCATTTTTAGGATCACATCAAGACAACCTTGCCTCTTATATGCTTATTAATTTCAGTGAATGCGGTATTGTCTTTTGCCACAAAAGATGATGGTATTTTTGTACATGATACCTGAAGTCAGTTGGGGGTGTTAGAATAACAAAAATAGCGAGTTATTTTCCTACAAAGACGAGATTCTAAGAGAATCAGTTGATACAAATGATGCCATCTTGCTTGGTTAAATTTAACATTAAGAAAGAAGATTACATACAATACCAACGTTAAAAGAATATCAACTTCAACCATTTATTATGCAAACATTTTTATCAGAATCTTACAACAAAGGAAAATGTACAGTTGTTTGATACCAATGACACTAGGTCAAAGACTTGGTTATTATACATGTAACATATAGAAATGTATGCAACCTCTTAGATATCGAACAGGAATTTTGTAAAGAGCTTCAAGTGTTGAGCTTGCAGCGAAACAATCATCGACAAGCTCCCTTCGTTGCTGGAGCTTGTTGGCAACAGAAGGCAGGCACCACTAAGTGGTAATAAAGTTGGCCCCATGAATATAGGTTGGCCCCATCCAAAATCAGCCTCGTTGATTCGGAGCCTGGTCCAACTATTTATCACAATATTTGAAAATTCAAACTCGAACCTACGGATCATTGTGCTCTTGTCGGGTTGTAGTTCCAAATAGTCGATTGCTGACTTTAGATAATCGTTATTCGTATGTGCTATTGCGTCGTGAATCTTATTTGAAGAGTACAAAGTTGGGTTTGATTGAAGTTCGCCAGCTGCCACTATGGGAGTGGCAAAAAACACAACATTCCCAAAATAGCCAGGTGGCAAAGGGGGCTGAAGGCGAGCCCGCCCATCAATGGGGATATATAGTGCAGAGTCCTGATAATCCTGCAGCCCACGGGCTTTACACACCGACCTCCATATATGGCCAGCGAGGATTTTGAATGTGCTGAAGTTGATTGTGTTTCCATCTTCCATAGATTTTGCTTTAAGTGCATTGAGTTGGTCGTCTGTAAATTTGAAAATAGAAGTGACAACATTTTCATCTAATGGGAAGTCGAGTGGTGACAAATTCGTTGATGGAAGGGGTTGGAATTCGATGTGTTTGAAAACAGGTCGTGGTGGATCACGAGCACAAAGGAGGGTCCGGTCTATGAAAGGTGGGAGAGTGAGATCAAGACCACGAGCCATTTCGGACCATGAGTTAATAAAGTGCATCATAGATTGGCCATCTGCAAGATGATGGTCTAACCCAACTCCTAGCGAAACTCCTCCACATTTGAAGTAAGTTACCTGCTCATTTGTTTGACATAATCAAATACAACCCAAACCTGCCCATTTATGAGTAAAAAGTCGAGTCTTTTCTTATATACATACCTGCACCAGCAATAGAGGATACGATCCTATCCCCAAAGAGTAATCAACAACGTCCACTGGGATAAGTTTTAAGAAATCTAATCTAGGTGCAAAATCACCAAAATCATCGAGTACGCCATCAGACTCAGCCTCCACAAACAAGACGCCTTGTCCTTGACAATCAATCTCGATCCGACCATCTTGGTCTTCCTTTAAACGCCCTGCCACGGGATAAAATGGAACTAACACCTTGCTTAAGGCCTCCTTCATCACTTTGACATCAAAGAAGTTGCTAGCAGCGCCATTGGATCGATAAAAAAACAACATTTGTGTATGAAACTTCTCTACCAACAAGTCGAGGTTAGAGTTCCATAGCTTTGTATTCGGTGTGTCCTCAGCCGGCCTCACCATTGTCGACTCCTTTACCACGACATTCATCATCTTTTCTAAAACTTAACCAAAAACCAAATAATGAAAAACTATATATATTTGTATAAACTATAAAGGTTAGAAACGTATATTAGGACACAAGAATTTTGAATGCATCCAACTGTGTTTATATAATGGCGTACGCATTATAATACATTCTGGTTGTAGCAAAAATGCGGAGCAATAATTATACTAATAATAGAAGGTTCACGTTGTATTATATAGTAATTCATTGTCAAACTTGTATATCTTTTGAGGATCGCGATATCATTTTAATAATGACTTATTTAAAGTCTTTGGCTGACTTCGTTATCAATCTAATGATGAAGTACTTAATGGGTTTCAACTAATCATGTTTGCACACAACCCACGCTTTCATATATACATGTTGAAGGTCGCCGGTACACCTTTAGGCCATTTCCAACCGTAACCTACATAAATCATCAAACTGAAAGATGAAATACCATCTTTTAATTACATTCATCTTCAAAAAACAAGTTATTGCTAACCATGTCCCTCAAACGTCAACTTTAAACATATTTAGGGTGTGTTTGACGCGGAGCATTTAAGAGCGTTGAGCGTTATAATCTTTAATGCTCGTCTGACAAGCACCAAGTAAAGACTGTTACTGCTCATAGTTACTGCTCACTGCTATTTTTGCCAAACACACATTTCTATTGAGTTTATTTGAAAATATCAACAACTAATGATCCAATAAGAAATCAAATGATAGTAAAAGGTAAGAATAATATTTTTGAATGATGAATAGTCATCCTCCAAATATGTAAGATTTTGAGCAATGCTTGAAGCATGGTTTGAAATGAGTTTTGATACTTTATTCATCAAATATGGAGAAAAAATAATCGTTTGCATACAATGGTTGTAGATGGTCTAAGAGAGCTAGATGCATATATAACATGTTATAGGCGCCACCATGTCAACTTTACCTAATAACATTCATATAACACAGAACTGAAAACACTCTCTGAATAACATTCTTATAATACACCACAAAATTCCTCACTCTTTCACACACACAAAATAAGTACAAATACCCATAACGCACGTTGTCCGAATGTTGAAGCTCCCTATAACATCAAGGGGCGTTGTCGTATAACATGAATGACTTGTATTAAAGGTGCCCAATTTTCCTTATGGCGAGCTTGCACCGTGCTCTCTTAGATAGAGTGTAGAGGTACGATTGTTTACATCATTCATCTCTTAAATAAAAGCTGACAAGTTGAAATATTTGGGTAGAACTTTTTACTTGTCAACTAATAATATTTAAGGAAATAAAAATACTAGCCAAAATATGCAGGTGGAATTTGTTTAACTTGGCAAGAAGCACTTGAGTCAATAGTTGACAGTCATCGTTTTATAACTGAAAGCTCTTATAGCAACAAGTTTTTGTGTTTTTTTTTAACCCAATTAAGAGAATGAACGTTATAATCACTCGTTTTACAGTAATGAACATTTTTTTCATGGTTTACCAAAGTGACCAATATATGTCACAATCAACTTTTTTACTTTTCATTCGCCTAATATCATCGCCCCAAATCAAAAGATTCGCCAGAGTTTCAAATCAGAACAATATCCTCAGCTTCACTAAAAATATAAACATAAACAAAATGCTAGTAGGCCATTTCGAATTGACCATAAGTCAAAAAATATAGACTACTCCCTAGCCAAACGCTTCATAACCTCCGCTTTACCAAAAGTCAATTCTATGTAAGTACAAGCTTCCAAGCACATAAAACACTTGTGTAAACCATTGTACTACTAGTAACTTTTCTCTTTTGATAGATTGTACTAGTCACTAGACTATTATTTTAATTGATAATCTGTAAAAAGCAGGGTTCTAAAAGGCGCGCCAAGGCGCCGCCTAGGCGTCGCCATAGCGAAAGGCGTGACCTCGGCGCCACGAAATGGACCAAGGCGTGAGGTCTAGGCGTCGTGTGAAAATGCGTGGAATAAGGTGCGAAAAGGCGTGCAAAGGTGCGCCTTTTTTGTAAGGCGTGGCGCCATTTTTAGAAGCAGTTAGGGATTCATGGATTTGGCTTTGAATTTCAAGTATTTGGGTTATTTCTTTCTTGGGCCTCGTAATTTCAAAACTTAATTCCTACTTGGGCCTCGTATTTGGGCCTAACTATTTGAGATTTGGGCTTTAGTATTTGAAATTGCTCTTATAAAATGATATAAAATTATAAATACATAAATTTATAAATATTTTGTTGCCGCCTTAAGCACGCCTTAAGAAACGCCAAAGCTTCGCAAAGACGCGTAAGGCTTGAGGCGTGACTGTGCCGCCACGCCACGCCTCACGCCTTTTAGAACATTGGTAAAAAGTCACTAGACTATTATTTGATAGATTGCACTTAACCCACCTCGCACGACCTCAACTCCACCTCGCCCAACCTCAACAGCCAAGTTTTCAGACTTGGTATCCTCGCCTAGACCACATCCCCCTCGCTTTGGTCCTCGCCTAGACCCAATAATCCTCGCCTAATAACTTCTGGTTCGCCTTGGTCCTCGCCTAGACCACATCCTCCTCGCCTTGACCATCATGTTAAATGTCTCGCCCAAGTACCACCTCGCCCAAGCGGTATGTTGTTGATCTACCTCGCCCAAGCAGCCTCGCGACAAGTTTTCAGCCTCGCCTAGACCAACAATAACTTTTAATTCGCCCAGGATTACTCGCCCAGAGCTCCTAAACCTCGCCCACGATTTTTAATTCGCGTGTATAACCTTGCCTATAACTCGCCCACACCTCGCCCTAAACCCTCACCTCGCACATCACTCGCCTAGGGCTCGCCCATCTTTCCCCGATAATTCTGAATTTGATAGCTCGCCCAGCACTCGCGTATCACTAATTTTATACACGTGTAACGTTACAAACTAAAACAATAATACATCTAACGGTTAATATATTGAAAGTTCATTTTGGATAATTTTATATGCGAGGTTATAACTAGTTGTACAAAACGTTCATTTAAGTAATTTCCTCTTGTTTTTTTTTTGAACACTAATTTATGAATGTTACTTCAATAGGATTTGAGTGGCTATGTTGTGCAAATTAGGAAATCTTGCATACCACTTTCAAGCTCCATTAACAATCTCTTTCACAATTTTGTTGTCAAAAAATCTTTTTTCATATCTCACTATATCATTGATTGGTCTTTTCAAGTCTCATCAGTCATACCACATTGATATTAAATGATGCTCCATATTTTTAAAGTGAGACGTGTCATTATTTAAACATAACAACAAATCAAAATATGGAGTATATTATAGTAACATTTTATGGAAGTTCCTTGTATTTAATGCAGTAATATTTTTTTATAATTCCCGTACCTAGATGGAATCTTTAAAAAAAATTCATTGATATTTTGTGACACTGAATTAAAATTAAAGTTACTAAGAAAAACTTTTTTTTTTTTTTTTTTTTTTTTTTTTTTTTTTTTTTT